>CM031681.1:19578799-19688799 GCA_006182925.3 Reinhardtius hippoglossoides | reverse complement strand
CATGTTGCTAACGCTAGCTTAGCTGTTGATGCTAACACGCTAATAACACCTCGATGTTATTCCCATCATTGACATCATCAGCGAGGCCAGAAGCAGTCAGAGGTTTATACGTGATTTAAAAGTCGATTGTCACAACGTGGGAAGCTCGTGTTACACTGGAAATGCTCCTTTCCTAAATGGTCACTTAGCTAAATTATGTGATTTCATTTTTCAACGCTACAACCTTGATGTTAAGCTTCATAACTGCACTTGTTCTCTAACAGATGACGCGAAGACCCCGAGCAACAACGTGCAAGGTGTCACAGTACACAGACATGGACTCTGACATGTGAGTGACGTCTGTTTTCATTCATAGCAGTTATTTCTATCCAAGGATAAATCCATTTAATGCAAAACATCACATGTGTGTTCAGGGGCAGCTTAGGGCTGTCCTCACTGTTGGGGGTGGAAATATAGACATTTACTATGTTAATATAAATGATACTAGATGAATAAGACTGTGTAGCGTAATACAGAAGGTAGCCTGTGCTATCGATCTATCTATCTATCTATCTATACAAGTTTGCCATTGACACTCACAAATTCATACAGTGCATTTCATCCCACGCTTTCTTCATCCCACAACACTCACTGCCAGCACAGCCATCATTGGCCATTTGGGGTTCAGTGTCTTGCTTAAGGACAGTTTTCACATGTGGGATGGAGGAGCTGGGAATCGAACCACATACCCTCTGTCAAAGAGCCAGAACTTGTTTGGAGAATATACTTAACAGCTTTTCCCTCCCGCTGTTCGTACTCTACCATCAGGTCCTTTACCCAGACGATCAGTAGCGATGAGGACAGTGAGGAGTGGAGTCCATCTGAGCCAAAGTCAAAAGCACCCAGCAAGACTGCCAGTGCCCCTGCTGCAGGGGAGAGGAAAGCAGCGGCCAAGAGAACTGTGAAACCCAAGCAGCCAAAAGCACCCAAAGAACCAAAAGCACCCAAAGAACCAAAAGCTCCAAAAGCTCCCAAAATGCCTAAAGATCCTAAAGCTGTTAAGCCGAGGGCACCGCGCAAACCTGCAGCAGAGCGAAAACCACGGGTGCCTGCAGCGCGTAAGGATTCTGGTGGATCTGGGTTGGCTGGAACAAAGAGGAAAAAGGATGATAAGGCTGGAGAAGTCAAAGGGGAAAAACAAACAGACGGCACAGAGGGATGGAGGGCTGAAGAAAGTGGGCCAAGTATTAGTATGAAACAGGAGGTAGGAGTAAGAGTATGTCTGTATATATACTCAAATACACACATACCTTGATGTCAACAAGAAGATGAAATAGGCTGGTGTTACTTTTCAACAAAGTAGATATCCTGCCAATAATCGCTCATATTTTTCTTGAGCCTTTTAAAGTTTTCTGTTGAATCTTTCTGTTTCTCTTCTTGTTTTGTAGAGGGTGTCATTTATCGTGTCAGGAGCCAATGAGGCCGACAGGTGGGCAGATGAGGGGTCATCCCTCGGTGGTCTCAGAGCAAAGAAAGAGGAAGTAGAGGAGGAGGATTTCACATTCGATGAGCCCTGTCTAAAGAAGCAGAAGACCAGTGGTGCCTCGCTGGGACGACCGACTGCTTTACCATCAGCAGTCGCACAAGCTTTTCTGAATGAGCTCAATATGAACTGGAACGTACAGGAGGTACTGTTGGGTTTTACGTGTTAAGTCTATATTCTTTGTAACATGGTTGAAGCAGTGTAGCAGGTGACACTGCCTGTTCCTCACTGAGTTATGAGCATACACTTTTATGAAATGAGTGAATGTTTTGAAAGTGACCCAGGTGCTCACTTATGAAGTTGCTCCCCACAAAAGCAACACTGATGTTGTTTTACATTCACATTTCTGCCTCTGTGAACAAGCTAACTCCTAAATTCACTGAGACACTGTTACTAACATGACAATTGATCCCCCAGAAATAATGCTGATAATCTATGACCCATTTTACTCAATATATTACAACATTGAACAGTGGGGATTTCAGATGCATGGTCTGGGAGTGGATCAAATATCAACAGACTTAACACTTTAACAACACCTTACTTTAAGTAGCTGTCCAGTCAGGGAGAGTGGCCATGTCTCATGCACACTTTCACGTCTAAATTCTCTCCATACTGTCTATTCACCCTAATATACTGATTGTAAGATAATGGGCAAACAGATGTACCATTTTTATTGTCTGCATGTCTTTACCCTCAGCTGGTGTCCATCCTGACTTGTGTGGAGAAGTGGGTGTGTGTAAATATCATTGGTCTGCTCCGTGAGGAGAACACGGTGCCGTTCATGGTGCGCTACCGCAAAGACTTGATAAACCATATGGATGCTGATGCTGTCCGGGACGTCCAGCTGGTATATGAGGAGTTATGGTAGGAACCATCTTCAGTCAAACCGAAAGGAAAAGACACTCAAACACATTTTTCTTCCACTCACTTGCTAGCACAGCTCTTTTTCATATGAACTGAGCAGGACTTGGGTAATTTCCAGACTTTGGCCACTAGATGGTGCTCGTGGTCAAGCTTTAAATCCTGGATCAGTTTTGTGTGCGATTGTTTTACATGTGTGCAACTTTATCTTCTGTGTGTGGTGTGTGTGTGTGTTATAATCTTTTATTTGATCTATTTTTCTTTGTTTTGTGTGTGTGTGTGTGTTTTTCTTCAGCACCCTGGCTAAGAAGACCCAGTCTGTGATTCAGACCCTGAAGAAAGACGGAGTTTTGACAACCGAGTTGGAGCAAAACTTGAGGAGCTGTCGATCGGCTGATGAACTGGATCATGTGGTTAGAATCGCATTATTAATTCCAATATTTTTATTTGAGATCTCAATTTTATCATAACTCTTCTACACCTGAATGAGTCTCTTACACCTTTCATGCTTCTGTCTTTGTAGTATTTTCCCTATAAAAAAGGAAGCAAGCTTACAAAGGCTCGCAAAGCCAAAGCCCTTGGCCTTGAGGTGGCTGCCTCTGCTCTGATGGAAACCCCTCACTCTCTGGATTTACAGACATGGGTAAAACCTGATACTCAAGGTAAGAGATGAGCACACACACTCCAAATGAGGAGTTTTAAATGTAAATTGACTGAAAGCATTATTTCCGCCCAAGAGCTCTTTGGATTTGTTGACCTTTTCTTGTGTTAGACTTATTTTTTAAATCAGAGGTCATGTTTATTTTCTGCTTTTATTCAATTGGTTTAGATTCGCAGTCTTATACCCACATTCAGGCATAAAGAAATAATCCTATTCAATTTTTACTTGCAGATTTATAGAGTTCATTAAAAGTCACCTGTAGTATAGTTTAGATTTACAGTATTCATGTGTTTGTGACAGGTCTGTCTTCGGTGGAAGAAGTGGCTACAGGTGTGGAGCACATCTTGGCTGACATGATCGCCAAAGACCCGGAGACACTCACCTATGTAAAAACATTGTGAGAACATCCACGTGTTTCTTTATTGTTGTTGTTTTGTACATTGAATCAGTGCACATTTCTCCTATCTGTCTTCCCGGGATCGAAGTATTTCACACTCAGTTGATTCTCTCTGAATTTCTCTCTTTGCGGCGGCAGGTGTGAGAACAGTTTTGTGACCATCCAGTCGTCTGTGTCCAAGTCCGCGCTGAAGGGAAAGAGCAGGAGAAGACTGACCCAAGCCGACGGAAACCAGGGGCCCAGCCGAACAAAACATGGACATCGACAAGTTCCACCTCTACGCTGACTTCACCAACAACATCCAACGCATCCACGCTCATCAGGTAGTCATCCGTCCCCTTCATTAATTCATTCAACAGCACTATTACCACAAGTTGGAACATGAATGTGTCAAAAGAGCTTAATTTGACCTTGAAACACATCAGCACACCATATACAAGTGACATTCTTCTAGGGTTGTCAAAAGTATTGATACTTCGATGCTTTCTCGATACCACATGTTTTAAATGATACAATCTCCATTCATTTCATTTTTGATAGTATCAGAAAATACACAGACGGATCAAAAAATCAGTTTTTCAACAAAGGGTGCATTTAAGAATCAACTTACCTCAACCTGTGGCTTTTTACAGACTGGTCCGGACAGTTTTTTGTGTACATCCATTCCTGGTATTAATTAATTAATTGAATAAATCTGTATTGCTTCCAAGAAAAGCATTATATCATCTCTTTTTCTTGCGGTATCAAGTGTCATTTCTTAATTCAAGTATCGTATTGAAGTCTAAAATTTGGTCTCATGACAACTCTATATTATTTATTTATATATATATATTATATATTATCCATCCAATACATGAACACAGGTGAAAAAACCTTCATAGCCACATGTTTACTGTGTCTATATTTTGTGAACCTTATTGTATCTGCACACCTGTTATCTAAAAGTAATAACGATAACAATTCTTAATAGTGTAATTTCTGAATATTGTACTTTAACCTGTTTGCTCTTATAGTCCTGTATAGTGTATTACACACACACACACACACACACACACACACACACACACACACACACACACACACACACACACATGCACACCATCTGTTTGTGTTTGTGCCATTTCTGTCTCCTTCGTGTGTGCTGCTTCTGAATGCTAGTGTTGTCAGTCGCAGTTAGCCTTGTCTGCGCCTCCACATTTACCCCTCCTGTGCCCTGCTCTGCCTCCTCTGCTCCCCCCCGTCCCTCTAGTGACTGGTGGGTTACTCAGAGTTGGTCCCGGGCCTCATGTGTCACCATAACTTCCATCACCCGCTGCCTCTCTGCCACATCACACTCTCTGGCAACCGCACTCTGCCCTACAGTCATACAATCACAATACACGCGCCACACACACACACACTTGCTCACACACAAGCACACCCTGCAAGTCCCCTCGTTCTCTCCTCTTAACATATGTGACATGTCCCCTGCCGACATGCCATTGGATTAGGAAGCTTTGATTGACAGGCGCTCTCCTGTAGTGACAGCCACTGCTGCTGGGCCCACAGGCGGACGGAGGGGTGTGGAGCGGGAGTGGGGGCGGTAAAGGGAGGGAGAGAATGAACAGATGAGCGACGTTGAGGTGCGTCCGTCACTTATCTCTCTTGCTCTGCTCTGATCTGACTCCCCCCCCCCCCCTTTTTTCTGATGAAGCCCTCCAATCCACTGCTCTCCTCCCCTCTTCCCCTCTCCTCTCCTGAGTATGCAGGGCCTTTAATTCGATGACTCGTCTTTGTCACGGAGTGTTAATCCACCGGCTGCTGTGACCCTGCTAGCTGTCGGATTCCGGCTAAAACGAACCTTTTCTAGCCGTCAAGTTGGCGGGAAGTGGGAGCAGGTGGGAGATGTGTTTTGACAGGAGGCATGTGTGTGTGTGTGTGAGCACACACTTGCCTGGTTGTTGAAGTAAAGGACGGGGTCTTGCTTGTATGAATGAATCAGTAAAGAGATCATAGAGTTGGTCCAGAAAACAAGTTCACCTGTAGATCGTTAAAACTGAGACGTACAAAGACAAATATGTATTTTTTTTATAGAAGAAGGATTAAATATGAACATTTGCTGTTCACTGCCTGCTGTAAATGCACTTTAGGAATAGAAATACATGTCTGTGCAACTAATGCTGATGCTCAGGGGATGATATTATCTGATTTCTATATATTTTACAATTAAATAAGACATAGAAAAGCTAAATATTTTATGGTTTAGAAGCTGGAACCTGAGACTGTATGTATCTTTTCTTCAAAAAAAGATTTTTCCACATCAAGTATTTTTATCGCTCGAGTCGTTTAAGTATTTTAATGGAATGTTCAAACTCCCCTGATGTTATAGAATTATTTCTATTAATTTTATAAAGTGATCTATATTAGTGTATATAAAGCTCTGGTATTCAATGTGTCTCAAAGCATTCATATGACACATCTGTCGAGGTGCATAGCTCTGATTTAATTCCGTCAGATTTGAAGGCTACACATTTAGCTTATAGCTATTAGCAGCTGGTATGTGCTGGAGAATGCCAGAGTGGATTTGTTGAATGTGCAGTGAGCTACTTTTAATGCGATTTACGTTTCGACCAAACGGTAGTTTAGCGCTCCGGTCTGGGGCTCCCCTGCAGTGGAGCTCGGGTAAATGGAACTGCTTCATCAATTAAACACTGATTTTTGATGGACAGGTGGGAAAAAAAAAGTTTATTTCCACACTGTCAACCTCTCACACAAATACTAGTAATAGTTGTGTGAGTGTGTATATCTGTTTGTGTGTGTTGCTTTAGAGGTCCTCACAGGATGTACGAGTACTTTCTAGTCTTAGGTGGTGCTTGACATATATATTTTTCTATATTGTAAAATATAGTAAATTATCCAGAGAGTTTACAACAACAAACAGCAGTTATCATGTTAACAGTGATATTTTCTATTTTAAGGAATCCTAACAAAACATGTGCAAGGTAACACTTTTTAAAATCTGTCTATATTCAGCCCCCTTTTGCCTTATTTTTTCAATATTCAGTATTTGCAACTGAGATAATGAAATAAATGTAATACTTTAATCAAGGCAAAATAATGTAATGCTTTTCCTATCTCCATGGTTCTGTACCATGCTGTGTTTGTTTTGGGGGTAAAATAAGAGTGTTTAAAAGAGACAGAGGACCACTGTAAGTACTGTAACACTGTAAGACTGTAAGTGGAGATGGGATTTCACCCAAAACGCATCGAGCTCCGATCACATTTGGGCGTCAGTCTGGGCCGATCACCCAACACACACGTTAATGTCAGGTATGAACGGGCCTGTTCTCTCCAAGAAGCCAGTATGTATCAAAAAAAAGTTAATCAAGCTGAACCATGATCCCTTCTAATGCTATAATTGAACAACATGAAGAACATTTTATGGTCTGTGCAGTTCTTTTTATAATCCTTCAAATAAAAATCCTAAACTGCTTTGCTCAACTGATTTCATACAAGTCAGATTGCCACTCACTTTTGGCCCGGCTGACACACTGCTGTGGATCTTTGTGTCTGTCTGTGTGTGTTTGTTTGTCCCTGCTATGCTGGATGGATAGATGTGTTGATGACAGTATTCCTCTAAAGAAAGGGTGATCGAGACAAGGAGACAGATAGAGAGAGGGACGCCTCGTTGGCCCGCTGCCCTCCCTTCGGGGCTGGTGGGAGGATGAAGGGGGCATCCAGGAGACGGTCTGTCTGGTCTCGTCAGGGTTTGGCCAGCACTTGGCTACCTGTCACTCGTGGCCCGTCTGAACACGCGAACACACACTTCTCACTCTGTCTCACATCACCCTTCCTTTCAGATCACTCCTGTGTCCCGCCATGACCTAATGCAGGCGTAAACTGAGAGATGTACTCATAGACACTGTTATTTATCATTAGCGAGTACAGTGGCCCGCTACCAGGGAAAACAGAGCAAAGACACATCTGATTGGTATTTGGCAGCAAGTTGAAGGAAATATACATTTTTGGTTGTTGAATTTCAGGAGGCACAGCAAAAGTTTAGGGTGCAGGTTTTCATTAAGGGTGCATTGATTTTCAGCAGTGCTCATTTGTGTTGTCGCTGAATCTTCATGAATATTTGTTAAGAACGGACAATTGATAGATGGATAGATGGATACTTGATTTAAGTATGTTGACCAACAACAGACCTTTTCTGGCTACAAGACTTTTACGACAGGTGCTCCTCTTTCTTGTATTTTGCATTCACCCAACACTGCTTCATAAATGAATGACAGTCGTGTAAAGACCGCTTGTCATTCGTCGTTGCACAAAATGATCGAATATCGAATCCTAAAAAAAACAGATGTAGCAAAGCGCTGTTTTTATTTTACCACTTTAATGTCACTCGTGGCTTTTCCCCGAGAGTCCCGACCAGACAGAGGTGTTGCTCCTCGTTCCTTGGACAGCATGTTAAACTTCAGTGCTTTGATGGAGATTGTTTTAGAAATGACATCACAGTCACAGCGGCGGCCCCAGGCGGAAACATGCCAGCAGAGGAGACATTTTACTTTCATCATAAGTCAAGAAGCTCGCTGCATTAATTCCTGCGTCTGCCACGCCATTAGCTGTGTTTTTTATTTCCGTGTGTGCGAGTTGCACACGGGCGCAGCGCATCCGAGGGTGCTGCTGAGTGGTAATGGTTGTGGCACCGTGCGTGTGTGTGTATGTGATTTGGGTTAGGTGGGGGTAGGCCTTGCGGTCTCAGCGCTGATGGTGGCGTAGTGGTGGCATTTGTCAGCTCGCTTCTTCCGCTTGGGCTCCAGATTGACGTCTTGTTTCTTGGCCCTGTTCTGTGGCGGGCTAAAGGTTCCCCACTGAAAAGGTCAGACACTTACTACTGTTTGCTTAACAGCATGTAACAGTTCCTCTGAGGGGGGACCCGCACATAACAGGCCTGGCCACGGGACACACTGCTAGGCTCGTCACTTTTACACGTGTGTGGAGAGTTTTGTTTTGTGTGTGTGTGAGGTTTTGGAGCACATGTTTTTTAAAAAATATATATCTACAAAAAAACTTCATATGTGCAGATAAGAGCCCGACTGATAGGAATTGTCTAGAGCCGATACTGATAAAAAATACTGGAGTAAGACATTTCTGACACCAATTGTCCCATAAACATATAAAAATGAATCTAAGAGTCTTTCAAACTCTTTGACATGAACGATTGAGGCTTATTAAAATACTGTAACCACCACATACACTTAAATCAAATAATGTTTTAGTAAATATAAATGCCACTTCATACAACACCTAAACATCACTGTCGATATGACTGTGAAAGGCTTATATCGCTGATTTTTATCTGCCAACCAGTATATTAGTAAGACTCTAGTATAAAATGTTTTTTATTTTTTATTTTGGTGCTCCTGAATGGAAACAACCAAATATTCTGAACATGAGAATAATTGCATGTATTTGCTGTTTGCAGAGATGTGTTGTTTAAATCCACCTGAAGTCTGAACAAAACAATATTTCTCAATTGTTGAAGCTAAATGAACAAACTACAAATAAAATCGTAGATATAAAGAATAAAATAAATCTGATAATTCATTTGTAGCACCCACAATTACAGAGTAATCTTCTGTAGTGGATTTTAAAAAATGTTCATACTTTAAATGTGTGACCTGTGGAGTCTTTCTCTGCTCATCATTTATTATATTGCATTAACCAGGGGAATTGTGTGTGTGTGTGTGTGTGTGCGCTTGCTTTCATGCATTTGTGTGTACGCATACAGACCCTGGCAATTAACCGAGGGGAGAGTCTGAAGATTCTGACAGTGAAGGTGAACATTTCCGACAGAGTGAAGAGTGACTTCACTAGGTGGTGCATCAACAACAGGTCAGGAAAAATGATAATCACACACACCACACACACACACACACACACACACACACACACAGCGTTATATGTTATAAGATAACCAGATTCATGGTTATATTATAATAATGTAGTCATTCATTTATGAGAGTGCTTCATAAAATACATACAAACATATGAAGAGATCATTGATTTTGGTCCATGTCAAGTCCAAGTGGTTGAGGTTGACAATAAGTGCAGTGACACAACTGCAGATACTTGAAGATGAATATATTCATAAATGAGTAGATATTTCTTATTAAAGGACTCAAGCAGTGAATTAGCACTTGATTGGTGCTGAAATATTGAATATTAAATTGCTTTTTCACCGTGACAAATGTGAAGGCTCCTCACTTTAATACGATCCATTCATTGGTCAAGGTTTGGTCTTCATGTTTTTACCTTGAAAGATAATTGAGTTGAATGAAAAAAGAAAGCAGAAACTCAAAGAATTTGTAATGGATTTGTGTTATTATATTTTTTTCTGGGTAGAACTCTCTCCACAATCTGTATTGCCGCACCATTTATTTGAATTGAATTCAATAGCATATTATATGTTTTGAGTTTGTAAAACACAAAATGAAAAATGTTTGAGTAAATCAGAACTTTCCTGACATTTGTCATCTGTCAACTTCACGTCACGTCTACTTTCACAGGTTGTATAGACAAAAAGCATTAACTTTTTCTCCGCTACTTTAACACAGGTGGAGGCCGCACACATTTGCGACACAAGAGGTTCATGCAATCATCAGGAATGCAGTAGAGGACTCTTATAAAAGGCTCATTCTGCCTTTCCTCACTCGGAGTTACAGGTACTTTAAGAGTGCTTGTGTGTTTGCTTTCAGGGCTTTTCTTCATTACATAACCACTTATTCATCAACGCTGTGGCCCTATTAGTCCCCTTTCCCCCTCATCTCTCACCTCTTCCCTTTCTTCTTCCTAAATTAATTTCCACTTTCATTCTTTGTTTCTTTTCACCCTCACCATGCAGCTAACATCTCCATCTTCCTCTTCACCTCTGCTTTCCTTTTGTTGATGTGCACTATTTCCCCATCTTTCTATGTCCCAACCTTTTTATCTTTCTCTTTCATTCCCTCTCTTCAGGACTAAGCTGACAGTTGCAGCAGAGAAGGAATCAATTGCTATGTTTCGTGCAGAACCTCCGCCAGCGGCTGCTGGTTTCTCCAGTCAGGGGTTGTGTCGTCTTGGGGGTGGACCCTGGCTTTAGACACGGCTGTAAGCTGGCTATTCTCTCCCCCACTAGTAAGTAAACTCAGAGTGTACTGGTTTTAATGGTTAGTATTCACTGGGGTCGATAGGTGGGTATGTAGGTAGGTTGGCAGGTAGATAAATTCCCTTTGTCATTGCACAGAGCAAGATTATTTTCATCAGTGCATTCACACATGACACAGTAAAGGAAAAAAACTGAATTCACTAATAGAAAAGAGAAATTCTGTTATTTTACACATGTTAATCAGTAATAGATAATTCCATGTAACCAGGCACCACTAGACTGGTTATTCCATTTGAGGTGCGTGTGTATGTGCATGTCAGAAAATAGATACCACTTGGCATGACCTAGGTGGGTGGATTAGTGTGTGTGTTGTGTGTGTGTGTGTGTGTGTGTGTTTTTTTTTGTATGTCCACTGTACTGCACTGTAGGTCTCAGCATGTCTCTCAGTGGGTGTGGCCTCACGCTGTGCAGGGGTAGATCCCACCCTCTGGGTGACTGATTGTGTGGCCACAAGTCACGCTGACACACTTACAGCAGACAGACACCAGCATATTACTGTATATACATCACGTGCTATGGTCGCATGTTTGGGTCCGAGCTCACATGACTTCCTGTCAGAGCTTTCCCTTCAGATCTATACTTGTACTCTGAGGAAGCAGGGAACTGGCAGGGAACTGGCAGGGAACTGGCAGGGAACGGACTTCCTGTGGAGGATCAGGCAGTGCAGATGTGGAAATCATTGAGTTCATTTACAGCATGTCTGCCTCATATGACATCATACAGTGGAAAGACATTAGCTGACAGTATGGAGTTAACACTATTGAGCCCCCTCTTGTCATGATAATACTTTGCCAGCAACATTGTGTTTTCTCCCGTTTGTCTTCGTCTCTCTATCAGGTCAGATTCTCTATACTGGTGTAGTATACCTGCATAACGCAAACCAGCCAAAAGAAGCAGAAAAACTGCACCACCTCATGACCAAATACAGGTATTGGTGTTTCATTTACGTGACCACTTTATAAACTATTGTGGTTGTTGCTTTCTTAATCCTCATTGTCTTTTCCTCTTCCTCTTGTCCATACCAGTTGTACCAAGGTTGTCATTGGTAATGGGACAGCGTGCCGTGAGACCGAGTCCTTCTTTGCTGACCTCATCTCCAGGCGCTACTTTCACCCCCTGGACGTGTCCTACTGGTAAGTTCTTTCACCCACTGCATGCTAGAGCAGGTCCCAGTTACCCTGCACCCCGAATAGAGAAAGATGATGGTATAGAAAATGATAATGAACCCTACTGCTCTGTTGCATATTCTGATATCCATGTATAATTAATTAATAATCCACAGTATATCATGTTTATTTAATAAAATTAACTACATTTCATAGTTTCCATTGTTCACAAAAGTTCAATGCGCCTCAATCGCAACAACGGGGGCAACTCTGGGATGAAGAGGGATGTCAGTCAGATCAGGAATGATAGGGGAGAAATTATATTATGGTGTTGATATAAAAAAAAAAAAAAAGCAGAACGTTAAGGGTGTGGAAAGGAAAGAAAAGGAATGTGAAAGGGCAAAGAACCGAGTAGGAAAACGTGTGGGAGCGAGACAGCGGGACACAGATGGTGAGGAAGACAAATTGGAATGTGTCCCTCAAGCGAATATTGTCTATGAAAGCCATCTGGACTTCGTTTCACTTTGGTCCGATTGAAGGTTGGCGGTGCACGTTGTGTCTGTGAACAGGCCGGTCTACACTTCAGAATACAACGGCACAGAACCTCGATCCAAGCATAATAACCACCGGCTTCTCGTTGCTCCGTCTCCTTCTCCCTCTGCTGAGTTCCATGTGTGTTTGTTGACTTGAGGTTTGCACTGGGACCACAGCCTAGAATGATTCTGAGCTTTGCTTGAATGTGTGTGTATTTAAGAGTTTTCTCAGTATTTTCTGAGTTCATGCACACATGCACACTCCAGAGGTCATACCTCGGCTTTAATAGCCCATAGCTTTTTCTCTAAAGTTCCATTTTCTGTCTATTTGCTAAAGCTGAAACCGTCAAAGTGATGGGTTTATTAAGTTAACTTCCACTTAATTATTTTTGCGAAAGACATTTTCTCCCGGGAGCAGACTCGAGCACCTTCAAAGCGGCGACATTTCACATCTTGATATAATGTCTCTCTTGTTGAGTCTCTTGGTGTTCATGCGTTTCACAACACGTAAGAATGTTGGGACTTCTGGTTTGATGTGGTGCTGGCTGAATGTCTTCTGTCACCTGATATGATTAGCTATATTTTTGCTGCTCGAAACACATGTACAAACGCTCTGCCGTCGCTTTAGCAGGGTTTTGTCGAATACAAGCTTTTGCATGAACTATGGAAGAGCAGAGGAATGTTATTTTGAGATTAGCCACAGAAATATGGTTGTTGTGAACCCGGTGAAATTGCCCTGGAGTTGTCTGGTCCTATGCTTCACTTTGGTTTTCTTCAGACTGTGCCCGGTGAAATCTCAGAACCACGAATGATGGAGCTAAAACTTTGTTTGTCTCGAATTATATGCTTTTCCTTTTCTAGACCTCCCTCTCCATCTTGATTTCTGTCTGAACTCATCCCTTCACTGTCCTCTCCCTCCTCACTTTATTGCTACAATCGTCATTCCCGTCATCTGTCCTCTTCATATCATCACATTGCGAGCAATTAAATGTGCTTTGGAAATGACTAGGACATCCACATAATGCTAGTCTACTCTCACTCTTCCCTCTGAGATGTGGTCCCCCACATTTTTTTTATGTCTTTGAAATATAAGACTCTGGGGTATGGACCCACTTTACACTTAAGTGTTACACCCAGTATGAGCTACATGTGATACCTGGGTGGAGTTGACCACAAAATTACCCAACAAAATGTAAAATCCTCAGCTCCAAGTGTTCGCTTATTAGTAATATGCTTATTTTCTTTAATCGGGACTCCTTCAAGGTATCTGGATGAACGTTGACCTTGGCCTCTGATATGCCCATTTTGACCAAAATATCCCTTGATGTATGAGGAAGGGAGGTCAGCGGAAGATGACTGGCCTCACAGAGTGATGGTTGTTAGTAACTGTGAGGGTCTCTCCCCCCGCTGACTGACCCGCAGCTGACCCTGACCTGCCATTAGTGAAAACCTCATTACCACAGCAACAAGGGCGATGGCTATGACAGAGAATAGCCATGTTGCATCAGGAACAGCACGGGGTCTCGGTGCGTGCTGTGACTGTCCCCAATATAATTAATTGACCCAGTTTTCTAGTACACTTTGTGACGTTGTGTACGTTCTATACGTTTTCTTCGTTGACCTTATACCCAAGTTGCTTCAAACTGTTTATGATCGACAGGTATAGGAAGTCTTTCAGGCGTCCCGTTCGTAGACGGCTAGCTCACCCAGCAGAACATGCAGCAACCCTGCACTACACAGGCAACACTAGAGCCCGAGTGATGTACTGCTTGGGGATTAAAAAGTGGCCAATTTGTAATGAAGTTTATGGATAAACTGTAAAAAAAACAGATTATTTTTTGTCATAAGCGTTTGATAATGACACCTTAGGAATCATTGTCAACTTTTTAGCTCCCTAATATTAGCATTGGCCTCCAAACATCAATAAAGGCTCCAGACAAAACTATTGTGTCTTTTACAAAATCCCGGCTCCACCTTTACCATCTGTATTTCTTTGGCTTCCAGTGACTTTTCTTTCTGCTCGTTCTTTGTCATCCTCAGCCATTGAAAGCAGCTGTGCACTTGTAGATGTATTTTGGCTCAAAAGCAAAAATCCAGAAAATGTTGTGTCAAAATGAGAGAGAGAGAGAGAGAGGGGGATTGTGTTTCATTATCATTGTTATATTTGACCAAACGGAAGAGCAGGCTTGATTGTTAGGATTTTTTAACATCACTACCTTGTGGGGAACAGCCGGTAAAATTTGATATTACCAGTGTTGAAAGAGTTTTTTGTTTTTTTTAATATATCATTTTAGCAGAAGTACTGTTCAAGGTTTTATATGAATGTGGTTTTTTTTTAATGAATCTGTGTGTGTACCTATAGCACATGTGTCTGTAGAGGCAATTAAACCTCTCCTCTCCTCTGCAGCTTGACAGTGCATTAGTTCATTTAAGACCTCAGCCTCATTTGCACCGTCTGCTTCCTGTCTCCCTATGTGAGCCTTCATTGTGTCACCACCCCCACCCTACTCCACCCTTTCTTCTCTACCCGCCTGTCTCTCTCTCTCCGTCCTTCTGCCTCAGTGCTCAGCTGGAATGACAGCCAGAAATGGCAGCCTGCGGGACATCCTTGTGTGTGTGTGTGTGTGTTGTGTGTGGTGTGTGTGTATATGTGTGTGTGTATTTTTCAGTGCCTTAGTCCTGTTTGAGTAAACTCATCGTACTCACTGAGTCACTTCTTCCATAATTTGTAAGGTGTGTTTTTTAAAGGCATCCAAACAAGGGCACATCTATCTAGTAGATCCTGCAGATGGAGGCAGGTGTGACTCTGTAGAAGATGCTGCTCAGTTTTATGTCCAGTCAAATTATTTATTAAATCTCTCTCCATGCATGAATAAGAGCAGTGTTTGTAGCTGGCTTTGTTTTTGTTGTTTAAACAGATTATATATCTATTTACAGAACTACTGAGTCATATTTTTTAGTTTAGTTTTTGATAGATGATGTGAATACTTGTCTTGGATGCTAATATTGTTCATTACATCACAACTCGATGTTCATTAATACATTTTCTTGTTACATTTTTTATTTTGTGCAACGTTAAGCATGATCTGTAAACTTGTTTTTGCTCATTAATTGTATCACCTGTCTGATCGATTTTAATGCTTTTAAATGACCTAAAATGAATTCTACATATTGCATTGAATTTTAAAGTCGCTCAGACAAGAATACTATAATAGAAACCAATGAAATCAAGTGGATAAGATAAATTATAAGATAAGAGTCTAACGAGTAACCTCACCATTATGTGCGTCTCCTTTTCAACTGCACTCATGCAACATTGCACGTAACCGTTATTTTTGTCTTAGCTGAGGCAAGGAAAAATCCCCAGATACAACTCTAGTGTTAGATTTATAACAAATTAACAGTTACATGATTAAGCCTGAACAACGCCTTTATCACTGACCTGCATCCTGCAGGACATTTTACAGCATGAGGTTTTATTTAGCTGACAAGGTTTGTCTGCGCCTGTGGTGCCCCCCCCCCACTGAATGCACACCAGGTTATCTGCCACGCAGCTGCGTCCCAATAATATAAGGACCTGCTGCTGGAAGTCACTTTCTGACATATTGGTTTAAAAAAAAAACACAAAAAAACTCAATGTCTCTGAATTAAGTAAATGATTTCCTCGGGTGTAGGTGGTTTAAACCTGTATGAATGCACTGTATATAGATGTGTGTGAGGTAGGTGTGCAAATATGTGTCTGTTTCATGGCCTGGTAATTGTCATTAACACCTGCTCATGGCTAGAGCGCCGACTTGTGTGTGGTGTGTGTGTGTGTGTGTGTTTTTGTGGCACTTGACAGATCAGTGCAGCGTGACCTTGTCTGTCAATGCACTGACAGGCAGCATGTGGGTTTTGTCAAAGCCCTAAGAGTGCTTGGTACTGGCCAGACAGGTGTGTGTGTGTATGTTTCAGCGGTGTGTTTTGGTGACGTGCAGTGGTGTGTAACCGCAGTCAGATTTTCTAAATGGAGGTGATTGGCAGGGATCACACACACACACACACACACACACACACACACACACACACACACACACACACACACACACACACACACACACACACACACACACACACCATCTCCCCGCTGGCACTTCACTTCAGCAGCTGATTTATCAATAGTATTTAACAGACAAAACCACCAAAAAAAAGGTCAGTGATTGACGGCAGGGAATGTTACTGTCATCATGTCTTAATTTTCACTTTGATTCTTTTTTTTTTTTTGCATGTGGTTGCTTCCGGCTGTTAAACTAGACTAAAACTCTATTTGCTTTCACAGTGCTTTGATTTAACTGTAATTTATGTGAATATTAATGCATGTGTTTTGGTCTGTGTACATGAAGAGTGACAAGTTGACAGCGGTTGGCTGATGTTAATGAAAACAGAGGGCAAGAATATGTGGGGTAAGGTTAGGGAGATCTTTGGGCAATGGTGATGATACATACACACACACACACACACACACACACACACACACACACACACACACACACACACACACACACACACACACACACACACACACACACACACACATCACACATAGTGACCACAGCTAGAGGCGAACAAAAAAACGACATCCAATTTCTTGACCACTTGCGCCGTCGCTCCTCAAGGCAACGAGATGACCGACCCCGTTACTCTTTCTCATAAACATACTAACACATCCCTGAGGGCGCTTCAAGTCACCAGCCTTTAATTCATTATTTGATGAATTACAATAAAGTTATAGGTAATTCATTGAGGTGGGAATTGGCTATACAATTTGTATGCCTTATAATACCGTCCGTTTGTGTGTTTCTTTCGCAAGATCACACAAAAATAACAATCGATTTCCACTAAAGGGAAGGATCCATTCAATTTGGTGTGGATGCAGGAATTTTTTTTACTTTCTTCAACTTGCAAGATGCAGCGTTTTTTAAAAACATTTTCACAGATTTCCTAGAGAATAATTCATGGATATTGATGAGAAAAAATCAGGCATGTTAAGACAACTGATGTCCATGAGTGTGTGAAATTTGGTGCGACTTTATTTAATCTAAGGACTCTACATGTCAATAGTTAAAGATGCTGTGGCTCACTTTGTTTAGGCGTGTTCCCTTCGTGCAGGTCTGTCATTGCCTGATGTTGTACTGACAAAAGTAGTTGGCCATCTCTCTTTCCAGTGGTAGTCATCATTCTCTCCTTGACTGGTTCATACTTGAAGCTGTCCCAGGGCAGTTCCAGCCGTTGCAGCAGGAAACGTACTCAAATAGCCACCAGTGTACATCGGCACTGGCACGCAGACAATCTCACAATAAGTCCTTGACCGTCTTGCCCTCTAGCCCTCTCCTGTTGGGATGAGATCATTATTACTGGCTAGCTGATGGACCTGCAGGACAGTGGTGTAGACTGTATTCATGGCTGTGCGTGGTCGCGGGTGTGTGTGTATCCCCTGTCATGTCCTGTGACCAGGCACGCTCCCAGGGCCAGGCCGAGTGAGTGATGAACATACAGTGGCAGGACCAGCGATGACTGAGTGAGATCCAGGCACTCACCGGAGGTTTGAAGGTTGGAGAGGAGGAGGTGCAGAGGGACGGATGCATTTGGAGGCATGCGAAAAGGCCTTGGCATGGGTCTGCCTTCTTTTCAAAAGTAAAACATTACCCATGGGTACATTAAAAGAAGGTTGTGTATTTGAGGCTGAAACTTATTTCTTAATCCTTTTTTATTATATCATAGCACGAGAAAAAAACCTAACCCTGGAATTGGAAGAGGAGATGAAAAATAAATGATGGATGGATGAATGTCTGTAGTCGTCTCAAAGCTCAGGCTTCACTTTCCGTGATAAAAAAATATGGTGAAACAATGTCTAAATTAAAAAATTATCTACGTATAAGAAAACAAGCAACTATATTATAAAATATCAATAAAAGCAAAGGAAGCATGAAATAAAAGTATAAGTTAACACAAGCCGAGGTAACGAGGATGCATACCAGAGCGGTAAAGTCACTGGTATAAAGTATGATTAAAAAAATAACTAATATGATTATAGCAGAGTATTTAAGTGGTGTAATAAATATAAAAGTTATTTCACAGTGTTTTAAGGTGACATGAATATAATAAATGTATACTGCAGATCATAAATGTAATGCTCATTATTCATATACAGGTGTAAATGGAGATAGTGCGGATGAACGATTGAATAGAAGAGTTAAGAATCATCAGGCTCAGAGCTCCTCACATCAAATCCTTAACGTCTCTATCACAGAGAACCAACATTAATGTGGAGGCTGAAACCTCAAATAGTTAGAGAGATGGAGAATGGATGAGGGAGCGGACATCCCTCAAGAGGAGTTTGCACAGAATTGTAATTTTGTGGAATTTTATTAATGTAGCTCAATATTTCAAATCCCAAATTTTGCCCTTAAGTATTTAAAACTGTACAACATGCAACACCTTCTCTCCTTAGATCATCAATTTGGTGCAAATAGTTTTAAAGCATCGCACCACAACTTCACCGTGATTTCTACATGTTTTTTTTTTTAATAAAAAGTATATTCGTGTTTGTTTGTGTAGCTCCTCACGGGAGGGCAGTGTCAGGCTGAGGACCTTTGGCATTCGCAGGTGGTGTACAGTGAATATCTGCCAGCCTCGTCCGTATCACCCACGCCTCCCTCTCCCCTCCCACCGTGCCTCAGTGGTGGTCAGCCTCGGACTGTCCCTTCTTCTTCTTCTTCTTCTTCCCCTCCTTCGACGCATCCACCATGCCGTCCTCCCCAAGGCCTCCACTGTTCCCAGCGATGGTCCTGCGTGTGACAACATGTGTGATGAGTCTGTGTGACATGCCATGTGTGTATTTGGGATTTTGGGTTTGTGTGTGTGTGTGTATGCGCTTTGTGCGTGACACAAGTGCAGGCCTTCCCTGCTACCAGATTGACATGAGTGTCTGTGAGGCTTTGCTCTTTTCAGACGTACCTCACACTGGCAGTTGGAGTTTATGTGTGTGTGATTGTGTGTGTGTGTGTGGTGCGCTGCCTGCCTCCCTGCCTTCTAGCGCCTTGCTAGAGACTGACGGCCCCTGACACCTGCCATTTGGACGCTTTTCTCTGTGAAAAATGTCATCGTCTTCAGACCCGACGTGTGTGACTGTGTGTGTGTCTGTGTGAGAGAGAGAGAGAGAGAGAGGGTGCGTCCCTCAATTTGTTTCCCTGAGGTCAAGCTTTGCAGCTGACTGAACAATGGAGCCAAGCTGTTTGAGCAGCCGGGACAGAGGAACTTGTGTGTTGTGTGTGTGTGTGTGTGTGTGTGTGTTATTAAAAATGTATTTTGGGCTGGTAATAGGTGACATCACAGCTCATTCTAAGGCCATGAAATGAGGCAATCTAGTTAAATACAGTCACAGAGAACGACCTGATAGAGACATTACACTATAAAGGTGAATCATGTCACCATGACTTCATGGTACTGTAGTCTACCTGTGGATAGTATTTTTCATATAATGCCATATTTGTTTTATGTATCTCAGCTAACAACCTGTTAATGCTGCAAATAAAATTGCAGCTCAGTTAAGTAGATAATTAATTTGACACAAAAGAAAGCATTGCAACTGTGGTATTGTAATTTCAGGTAGGCTATATATTGTACATTGTACATGTATATATATTTTGACAATCGCATAACTTTAACATGTATAGAACAGTCCAATACTGTACATAGTATTTTATCTTATCTTCTGTTTCTTTTCTTAGTTGTATTTCTTACTACATCCCCTTGGCAGCTGCTCTTTTGTGCTGCTGTGTCAAATTAGAATTTTCTCTATGAGGATCAATAACTCTACATCTCTACTTATCTTGGGTGTCAGGGATTTTATAAGATCAATTTAAAGAAGGATTAAAAAACGTTTTATGTGGTAGATGTATATAAATGACAGATTTTTCTTTGTTAAACTAAATTTGCCCGCAATATGTTACTTTCACCTCATGTTGGAATATCATGAACTTTGATCGGAATCTCCTCCAGAAGCTGTACGTTCCTGGTTTCTGATGTCAGGTGGTAGTGAGATGATGATGATGATATTTCCTGTATCTCAGTAGTGTCATGCACGGCTTCCTCCATTGTCTCAAACTCTGCAGTGAACCCATGTGGCCAGTTGGTTGGTATTTGTTACGTCTGTTGTTTCATCGTAGACCTGAAAGGAAACTGGAAAAGCAAGAAAATTCTTGCGGTATCCTTCAGTGTTTTTTTTTCAAATACAAGAAATCAGCTCTGCGATGGTTCTTCGGGACAAACTGAAGGTTTGGAGCAATTTTTAACTTTGTCTGGTTCTCGTAACTCCGAAGTGCAGCAACCAATTCTCCTTCTGGACGAGGTTGCAGCTCCCTGGGTAATAATTCGATGACCGCAAAATTTGCCTGCGTAACATTGTCTGTCAGAATGTGGTCTTGTGAAAAGCTCCCTGTTGGACACACCGAACTCTGCCAAAGAGCAGTGACTTTATCCAAGTAGCTTTGTCCTTGCAACTGGTCCAGTTCAGCAGCATGTTTCCAGATGTGATGCTGCTTGAGATTGGCCTTTTTCATCACTGCGACCACATCCCTGCAGACGCCACACACACTTTCACTTATTTGCACTGGAATCAACCTGAATTTTTCTATTTTACAGTCGGACAAATGTCATGGTGGTGCTTTTTAAATTCCAAATGGCAAAATCTTTCCTGGGCCGCATAATTACATATTGCGAAACCAAACTTTGCTCTCTTGCATCCTGCTGTGTCACAGCATTGTTTCCGTACCAATGTGAACTTCTATGAAAAGTCACATTGATGCCTTTCTCAACTTAGGCTTTGCCGTTTCAGGCAGTTTTTACATCTTAACTTTTGCCTTAATTTTCTTTTTAGCCTTGATCTCTCCCCCCCCCCCTCCACTTTTTGTCCTCTGTATCAGATTAGTTGGTGATATTATTGCCCCTCTTCTTTTCTGACTGATCTCATGAGCTGTTTTAATTTGGATGAGAGACGTGTGTGCCAGAAGGCTATAATGAGGTATCAAAGTGTGTATCCATCTCTTCCAATGTTACGTTTCTTGAGGGGTAGCGGGGGGGCCAGTCATGATGTGTGTGTTCGTGTGTCAGGCCCAAGGGTGTGTCTCGGAGACGACCAGCAGGGGAACTGGTAGCCAGTTTGTGACTTTGCCCCCGGATGGGACAGCGCTACAGGCAGGCCGGTGTGTTTTTGTACATAAAATTAGTAGAGACAAAAGAGTGTGTGAATATATGATGATCTTTTAGGACCATCATGTCATCGCTTTACATCAAGAGCCGACCACCAACTTTATGTGTGTATAAGTGTGTGTGTGTCCGCACTTTGACCGTCCACCCACTTAAGCCAGAGAGCTGTGGAGCTGACAACCTTCTGTTAGCTGCCAGGACGATGCCCTCACTATGGCGACAGCCATGGACGCTGTGGCACCGAGAGCTCAGAGCTGTATCCATGACAGTGCTGTTACCCAGCTGCCCCAGCGGCAGCCTTAATTAAGTTGGACATGATAGGGGCTGGTGGCCTCTCTTTCTTTTCACTCCCTATTCTCCTCCAGGTTTGCCTGTCCCATCGCTCCTTTGCTTTCTCTCTTTGTCACTGTTTCTTGAACAACTAGCTGGGATGCTGCCACTGTTTCACTTGACCTCCATTGTGCTGGAGTCTCTGAATGAGGGCAGAGAGGGAGGTTTTCTCTGCATGTGAACTAACTGAAGGCCATGTCCATTTGTGCATACGTTAAAGAAAGAGAACTGCATGAGACTGAAGTAGAGGGGATATTTTTGTACAACGATTATATGTATATCTTGTGTATATTACTCAGCGTAAATGAACGTGTGTGTGCGTGTGCGTGAGCTTGTATGTGTGTCAGGTTAATGACCAGCTCCGTGTTGACCTCTTTGAAGGTCATGTGCCACTGCTAGTTAGTGGCGTCACCATGGCGATATGTCAGCTGTCAGAGCGATGGATAAGGAGCTGACAAAAAGAACAGTGGGGTGGAGGAAGGGATGAATGCAGAGGATGGGAAAGAGGGAGCGAGGACAAGTTCATTTAAATGTGATTCTCATCAGAAGGCCTCTGCCACTCCTCATTAACAAGATACTTATAATTGGCAAGGTTGTTCTGGCAAGGTCCAGGCCTCTGGGACTGTGTGTGTGTGTGTGTGTGTGTGTGTGTGTGTGTGTGTGTGTGTGTGTGTGTGTGTGTGTGTGTGTGTGTGTGTGTGTGTGTGTGTGTGTGTGTGTGTGTGTGTGTGTGTGTGTGTGTGTGTGTGTGTGTGTGTGTGTGTGTGTGTGTGTGTGTGTGTGTGGTGTGTGTGTGTGTGTGTGTGTGTGTGTGTGTGTGTGTGTGTGTGTGTGTGTGTGTGGGCCTCACTCTGAGTTTTGCACACAGGGGAGGTGCTGACCCCCTCATCATATTGGTCAGCCCTCAGGAAAAAGCCCCCCTTTCTTCCACCAGTCCTCCCTCTCTCTCTCTCTCCCTCTCTCCATCTCTCCATTCAGCCGAGAGAGCAGAAGGACTAAACAATACGACAGCTTCAGTCGTACGTCGGCAGCATTAAAGCGGGTATCACTGGCTTTGTTGTACCACCGTCCTGTCTGTGTTGTGATGGCCGATAAGCGCCCTACTTTTAACTGAATACATTAACAAACCAATGTTGCCATGCAGAATTATTTTAATTGTCCAGATCACATAATCAACACTGAAATTGCCACATGAAGTTGAACAATGTTGTTTTTTGTTAAGTTGTCATAAAGCAATAAAATCTGTATTTTTAAAAGAAAGTCCATTAAACATTTTGTGTAATTATGAAGGGGCTTTTAATTTATCTCTTCTTCTTGCTCTGTCGAACTTTTCTTTTTTCCACCTCACTTTACAGACGAGATCAAAGATGTCTGGGGGTTAGGGTTAGACAAAAACAGACAAAAGTTTCTGTTTTTATCCACCTGAATGTTCTACTGAAATCTGGCTCCATCTTTTTATATTTCAGATGAATTTGAGACACTCAATCTTAATCTTTATTGATTTATTCTTATTTTAAGAGTCAGTAAATTGTTTCAGTGCTTGTCCAGTGCCTGATGATTTTTTTTACATCAAATATTTTTCAGAACAATAAAGATTAAAAACTAGAGACACACTTGGTTCTCTTCAGTTTGAATCTGCAGATTTTGCAATGTGACAATGAGAACTTGAGTGAATGAGGAAAAACACATTATCATCTCGAGTCTCGATAATAGCAGTACACCCCAATGACCTCTAGATGGCAAGAGTGTCACATAAAATGCAAGTGCACTGTAGAGGCGTCCTCACTCAATGTCCTGCACTTAATCAGACACACACACACACACACACACACACACACACCACACACAGATACATTTAGATTCTGATTGTTATTTAAGTGTCAACGGGGAAAAGGTGGTTTGCAAAATTATCTAAAATAAAACTCAATCATCTTATTCGCTAAACGACCTATTCTGAATCTGAATGTGTTCACCATTCATATTTGCTCACCAAGCCAGTGACTCTTTCATCAAATATTTTAATTGTGATGTTAATGTTTGGGCAGGGCCAGGAATGATTAATGCTATAATGGCGTTAATGTCAGTAATAATAATAGTTAATCTTTCATGACAAAAGGGTCAGCCAGATTCTAATAAGGTAGCAAGGCAGTGATTTGCCTAAATAGTCTTTTCATTTTCTCTTTCAAGCAGTAATCACTTTTTTTTGTCTCCCTTCACCCATAGATTGTTTCCCTTTGCACCCATGTCTTCCTCATTTTCTCCCCCACTGACCACCCTGCCTCTTATTTCCCACTTCTAGATCAGGGCTCGTCATCTCGTCCTTTTCTTGGTCTCACTGGTTTAATTATTTTTCCTTCCCTTTCTTTCCATAGTATAACCAATGAGGCAGGAGCCTCCATCTATAGTGTGAGTGCTGAGGCAGTCAAAGAGATGCCCGACCTGGACCCCAACCTTAGGAGTGCAGGTACACTTGCAAAGCACAATCGGATTTAGAAATACTTTGTTGATCCGCAGGGGGAAATGGGGTTTCGATGAAGTCACTCCAGCCAAGAATATATATATATATATATCATGACGATAACAATAAAAAGAAATACACAATTAAGGTGTAAAGAGTATAAAATAAAATATAAGAAATATGTGCATTGTAATACAATATGTAAAATTAAAGTATACAGTAAATTCAATAATTCAGTATTTAAAACGGCAATTAACTTTCCTCTGAGGGAGAGTCAACATTTTATGTGATTTTCTTGTCTATGGCAAAGTTGCTAGTGTTGTAGAGGACACTGTGTGTACGGTTGCAGTTATTATATGAATTACTTTACTAAACAGCCACTTATTTCTGTCTATAAAATATTATCCTGAGTCTAAGGAGAGCTATTCAAATTGTTTTCTACAACTAGCAATCAAAACCCCACAGGTCATTAACTTGTAATGTGTTCGTCTAATCACTTAATTGGCCTAACTGTTCTGTATCTAACTGTTTGATTAGCTACTTACTCTTGTCTAGAGATTTGTTGCCTTTGCTTAACAAACTGATGCACGGTAAGAAACAGAAGAAAAGACTTTAAAAAGCAAAGATTCTGCAGGATACAGGGCTCTGTTATACTCCTGTTGGATGTTTGGGTGAAGCAGCATAAACAAATATTAGTCGAAACTAAGATTAATAAACAAATAAATCACCATGTACTTTGTATTTTGTAATGGTGAGCAGCCTTAAATTAATTATGTTAAGTAGTCGTTTTCATTTCTGATTCCCTCATGTCTCTCCTCCTCCCCCTCTTTCTCCCACTTGCCACCGCTCCCCTCACCCTCTCCCCACACTACTACATCGCTAAAACACATAGCAGAACAAAAAAGAATCACTCAGAGTTTCGGAGAACAAATGGTTCCAGCAGACTTCCTCTATAAAAGTCATAAATCACATGAGGCCGGATTATTCCTCACCAGTTTCCTGTGGTCAGCAGCACAGAGAGCCATGAAAAGCCATATTTATACCTCTAATGAAAGCCACGAGGAGAACTACAGCGCTTGACTCTGCATGGGTATTAAGAGCCAGGACGTTACCGTTACGGATTTGGATGTTGTGACAGTGTTTGCGTGCTTCTCTTCTGCTTTGGGGGGGGGGTTATGAGTGTTTCTCACTGTCTATACAAGTGGTAGTAAGCAGGGACCAGGGCAATCTAGGGACACCTGGTGGTTACCGGTAGCATGTCCTCTGCACGCCACGTTCATCCAGTTCTTCAGAGCGATGTGTCTGATCCTGAACGTGTCCTTCCTCTATTACTGATTCCTTCATTGTTCCTGTAGGTCTGTGTACGGCTCATAAACTTTCAATAAGCGCTGAGGAGTTCTGCTCGACTCCGGCTCCACTCAGCGAGAGAGAGAGAGAGAGAGAGGGAGAGGGAGGGATTCTGAGACAGAATAGATGGAAAGAGTGCTGGAGAGGTTTGGTGGTGCACTGAGTAAGGCCAGGGTTGAAACTCCATCCCTGTCTAAATATTATCTCAGGCAGCCGCCTCGCACCGCAGCCAGAGGAGAGAGAGGAGAGGAAAGCCATTGATTCCAGACATGCTCTCTTACTCTATTACATCCCATCCTCCTTATTCTCTTTGTCTGTCGGTTCCGCCTCGGAGATCCAAGTCTGACATGTTTCATGCGTCGTGCTACCATGTCCACCACTGAACTTCAAACATTCACAAAATGGAGACACACAAAACACACGAACGCCACTTCACAGAAAGGATGGCGGAAAGGAATATATTCCTACGTTGCAAATAATGGCAATAACACACCCACAGCAGCCGATCCTTTGTCTGTTACAGGGATTTGAGAGCAGTTGTTAGGTTATGTTGTTCTCCCCCCCTCACTGTGTGTGTGTGTGTGTGTGTGTGTGCCTGTGTGTGTTGAGGGCTGATGTCATGTATTATGGTGTGTGTGTGTGTGTGAGTCGGGTTGTTTGTAATTTTTCTCCTTGTCATTGGACCCTGCCAGCACATTCATGGAAAAGACATTTGGCCTCATGAGCAGCAGCAGGCTGAAGCCTTACAGACTCCACCGTTAAAGGCAAACCTTATTTTGGTCAACACACACCATGTGTGTGTTTATTTGTGCGCTACATTTGGCTGCGTGTGCCCGGGTGTGGTTAAATTTGTGGTTAAATTTGTGGTTCACGTTTCCAGCATCGATCAGGAAACTAAATGACAGGTGCAGGGACTCCAGTAGCCAGGGGGGGTGGAGGAGTGACAATTAGGTCTGGCCTCCCCTCAGGCCGGCACGATCACATGCAGACAATTTACATATTTGGTCGTTATAAATATTCTAGATTTGCATATTCAATAACTCAGATTCAGATAGTTAGTTCATCAGGACACAGAATATAGAATCTCCTGAGACAAAATCTCACCCCTGCTTCTTCTTCTCTCTCTCTCTGTCTCTGTGCGTGTGTGTGTGTTTGTGTCTACAGTGTCCATTGGAAGACGTGTCCAAGATCCACTAGCTGAGCTTGTGAAGATTGATCCTAAACACATAGGCATCGGAACATACCAGGTAATTGTGTATTCGTTTTTTCTTTCTGTTGATATGCTTATGTGGGTTAGAGCTTCGTGTCCGTGGGCAGTGGAACATCTGCTGTGACTCCAGTAAAGAGGGCAGTGGACAAGTGTGTGTGTGTGTGTGTGTGTGTGTGTGTGTGTGTGTTGTGTGTGTGCAAGAGTGTGTGTTTGAGTGAGAGCATGTACAACAATACACGTGTACACATAAAAAGTAGAATTCGACGTGTATTTTTTTTATTTTTCTCTTTATCCTGCCATTTATTTACCCGTTTTACAACACATTGTAACTAGTGGTCAACCAAATTGGGTTTTCAGACAATGCCGTTTCTATTTTTTAGAGCAAAATGGCAAATATATGTAGCTGATATTTTGTTGTCTTTCAAATGTTTTGTATTTTATACAGTAAAATACATTTCAAATAATGATTGAGACAAAAACAGCTGAACCTCAATAACGATGTGTTGTCTCTGTTTGCTCAAGCAGATCTACTTTCTATTTATTACCGGATTTGTAATTAAAATGTTTGTCTGGTCGAGTACGGAAACTTCGCAGCAGCTGCAAAACAAATCGCTGATTGCAAGTTGGACAGTGTGCAGGAGATTTTTTTCCCCAATTGAAATAATGTACACAATAATTTAAAAAAGCTAAACTACAACTGGTTACTAGGCTCTGGTCTGTTGTTACTGTCTTTTGATGCGACTTCGCTATCTCAGGCCGAAACTGGGGCTCGAGGCATTAAGTGAATGCGAGTGAGGATTAAGAGGATTTAACATGAGATAAAGTGGAACAGGTTGAGAGAAGCCCGGCGAGCAGGGAAGTAGATAAACTTGGCGAAGGCCTGTGTCAACAGATGATGTTCAGGATGACAGCAAATTCAATTAATGAAAGTTCAGGCATGACGTATGTTTGGACATTTGTTTTTGCTTGTGTGCTGCTCCATGTGTTCAGATGTGCGTGTGCAGATGGAACAACAGACAGCTCAATGTTGACTTTGCACATGTTTGTGTAGTTGTGTGAGGAAAGTGAAGACGGGCATTAGGTCAGTGTGCGTACTGTTTACATCAGCTATCGATGCAGCATTGTTCTCCTCAGATAGTAGATCATGGAAGAAAAGTGCATGAGAGGATGGAAATGGGAACGAATGAGGATGAGGGAGGATGAACACAGGTTTCCACTCAGATTCTTTTTCTTTAAACATGTTATTTACACATGTCGGTGGAGGAATAGCCTAAAATCAACATCATGTCATTTGTGTGTTAATTTATCCGGGTCTTTTGACTTGATGCCCACATAGCTATAGTAAAACATTTTGAAGAATGAAAAGCCTCAACACAGACAGGAAGTTGAGCATAAAGAGTTCGGGACAAAGCTGCACACGCTTTAGTCTGTACCTTTTTGAAGTTGGCGGGTTTTTGCATTAATCGACAAAGGCAACAAACATTTGTACTCGCACGGATTGTGAGAAATTAAACATTACATTTATTTAGGCATAGGCCTCATGTTTAAATGACATCACATCGTTTGTACAAGCAAAACTCTTTTTTTCATTAATTCTCCAGTTAGGCGCAGTGCACTTCAGATAAATACATTGAGAGATAATGAAGCACAGATGTTTGTTTCGCTTGCACAAATGTGCGCAAACAATGTAAAAAAATCGAATTAGACCCTTTTGAAACCACTTGGGTGTGAATGGGTTGCTGCTGTAGAAGATACTTAATTTCTCAAAACTGGTGCAAGGACGTTTAAATTGAATTAGTTTGATTCATATCCTGATCACACGTGGTGTCATTTGTGGATGTAGCTGCAGAGTGATCATTTTCCTAACTTTCCTTGTACTTGCATGATGTTTCTACAACCTCCGTCCAGTAGAGTCCCCGTGTGTTGCTTCTCCCTTGTGCTTTGTTCAAATGGTGATGTCACAGTGAGTGTGTAGTAGTGTCCCCTTTTGTTTTATTATATCCCCAGTCAGCTGCAAGCACTGAGCAAAGTTGGGGTTGTTATATTTTCGTTGTGAATATAAATGAAGCGTGAAGTTCTCATACTTCAGCAGCAGAGCTAAAATAATAGTCAAATTATCAGACTGCTACTCGTACACGATGCAGCCTGTAGTGAATAATCCAGAGGTTCAAGTCAAAGCTTCCAGATCTAGTAAATCATCTTTATTTAATTTTCTTATTTGATAAAACAGGGACATGATCCGTCATAAGTAAGACAGGTGGGATTAGGAAGAGGAAGGTGGGACCCTGAGTCAGGGAAGAAGTGCTGTTCTCCTCATAGAGATGCCAAGGCTATTTAATCATTGGATAACGATGAGAGAGATGAGTTAATGTGCTCGGTGACTTTAAGTTTGCAGCCTGTGATGTATTCTATTCATCTGTTTGTGTTAGTTTGTAAATTATCAAACAAAAGAAAAGTGTTTCCTTGTTTCTTTTGAACAAGAAGTTGGACGACATCAAGCTGAGATTTATTTTTCTTATTTTTTGCAATTTGTTAATCCAGAAAGGAGGAAAATCCTCAGATTTCAGAAGCTGGCTAAAAAACGAATCCCTTACGAAAATGATGGCTGTTCGTTTTTTTTGTTTGTTTAATCTTGTGAGGTATTCAATCGGTCCTCCAAGGGACTGAGGGGAAATCCGATACATCTCGACTATAGAGAGGACACTCTCTCAATAGATGAGAGATACGCTGGTCGAGATTCATTTGCACTTTTCCTCTGTGTCAAAATATTTTTAACATTTAGCAGCTGAAACTCTGCGGTGTGTCTAAGTACTGTCATTTGTTGGTGTTGGCTGCCAGAGCATCCATTACAGTGTTAACAAGAACAAGAGTCCAGCAGCGTAAAGAAAGAGCCTCAGTGGACAACTACTCGAGAGGAGAAGAGAAGACGGGGGGTGGAAAGGACAGCAGAGGGGGACAAAAGTCAAAGGAAAAGGGATGGCGATGAGATTTAAGGGTGAGGAGGAGGGGGGGGGGGGGGGGGGGGGAGAAATGGAGATCTGAGAAAATGAGGAGGTCAGAATGTGCATGTGGCTGTGCGTGTGCATGTGTGGCTGTTAGGTCACAGGCCCGTTTCTCTCATCATGTCCTGGCTGGGCTCTCTGGGGTGCCGGGGGCTCTGCACCTCCCGCTCTCAGATCATGTGACTAGGTCAACAAATGATAATATAACCAGGTAAATAAACTCTGGGTGCTGACAGATATGAGATGGGACATCTCTTTGACCTACATGTGAGTTCACACAAACACACACACACACATGTGCACACACATCCCTTTTTAGTGTGTGTCCTTGCGCGTGTGTGTGTGTATACGTTTGTGTTGGTGCATGCGTGAATGTAAATGTGTGAGAAAAGTGCGTTCATGCACACTGGTGTTCTTTTGTGTGAGTCGCGGTGTTTTGAGCTTTCTGAGAGTTTAATGGCATTAGACCCAAAAAAGCATAAGGGCAGCTGTAACTCTAGACAGTTGGCACAGCATGCTCCCTCTTTCTATCTCCCTCTGCTGACCGAGTGAGTGACAGCTCTGAGAGAAAGGAGGAAATGAGCTGAGGGCTGAAAAGGTGAGGCCCATTAAATTCAGATTGGACGTAACTATTGGTGTGGGAACTCTGGTTTTCGCTGCAGCACCACTGACGGACAGGTCTCGCTGTAGGCTGGAGTTTGCCAGATACACGTCTGTTCGAATTGACAGTGTTCTTAGCATTTGCTAATATTTGCGGTTTCCTACACATTCAAATTGCGCTGATGGTTTTATACATTTGAGATTAATTGTATTTAAAGTTCCGAACATCCCAGGATGGGATTCCTTTTATAATTAAACACTTAGTGGGTGTGGCTCCTCCATCTGTCAATCAGCTCTTTAGGTTGCTGTGGTCTGTTGACAGCTGAGTAATCCCCAGGGCTGTGAGACTAACTACTGGAAAATACACACAGAGACACACACTGCTGTGTAAGAAAACACTGCCTGCCACCCGGATATTAAAGAAACTGTCAGTCACCTCACCTCTTACAACTCCCTCCATTCTTTTACAATCATTTTTACACTCTCGTCCCAATGACTCTTCTCCCTCTGCTTTCCTTTCACGCCATATAATCAATTTTTTAAAGCAGCCCAGCTTTGTACAGGGACATTCTTTTTATTTTTTTTATTTGAGTTAATTAGTTAATTTAATTTATTTCTGTGTACCCCAAAATAATACACATACCACCAACTAAAAAGGCAGCAGGAAGGAGACAAATCTGACATTAACCTTTCATATATATATATAACTTAACATAAATGCAGATAGCCATAATTTATTCTGAGTCACTTAAAATCTCACTTATACATTAATCAATTTAAACCATATATATGACTCAATACGCTTAAATTGACAATTAAAAGCAACATTTTAAATAATTGTGTAAAGAATTCCACAGTTTCACTCACGTCTGCTTCAATGTACGTTCATATGGGATTTTTTTTTAAATGATACTTCTTTCAATGATCTGCCTCTAGTTTCTGTTAACGTAAACAGCTTTTATAGGTTTTCAGGTAGCAGCCCGTTTCTGGCTTAACACATAACCAATAATATTTTCAAGTCAGCTAAATCTTTAAGTTTCAACACATGTGACTTATCGCTCTTTTCTGTAATACATACAAGGGTCTAATATTAGGTTTAGTATGCTATGTTATGTAATTACAAAGTGGATAAGTCGGATTTTGGCAGCTGCGACCACCGTAGTTTATTAGAGCCACGGATCAGTGGAGACTGATAACAATATTGATATTTGAGGGTTTCAAAACAAAATGTCCGCCAAAAGTACATATCTTTGGTGTTTCTGTGCTGTGGTTGTTGGCTGACACAGGCCGACACCCACATATTAGTGATTAATCTGCCTCTAAAATAATCAAATATACCTTATTGATACGTGATTGACCGGAGAAAACAAGTGAAGTGAAATGAGGTTTCAGACTTTGTTGAAAAACTGCGCCTGAATTGACGTTTTAACTCGCAGCAAGTGCAAGTGATGTCACTGTCACACCACGGCCTGTAGTGCTGTCTGTGTGTGTGTGAGTGTGTGTGTGTCTGCGCTACAGCATGCTTTCATTCCTGAATGGTTGTGCCTACAGGGGAGACAGGAGCAGACAGGAAGGAGAGTGAGAAATGGAGCGTTGACAGTGACGGATGGCTCCTGCCTCTGAGATTTGTGGCGTGGGAAAAACAATCGGGCTCGTACAGATTTGATCCGTGGCAGAAGCTGCCAAACACAATCTGCTACCATTTTAATTATTTTGATTAGGTCTGTCCCGGTCTGTCTTTGTCTGTCTCTTTCGATGATGAGTCGGGAGATGAGGTGAGATGAGATGACAGGCTTTGTAATTATGCTTGTATGATAGATTTAAACAGGCTAAATACCACTTGTCTGCTTGTTCATCAACAGTTTGTTTAGAAGGGATATTGGTATTTCAGTAATAGATTAGCTGCTGATCTTGGCTAACAAAGTTGTTCTGTAACTATTATGTCATAAAAAAGGCCTAAATTGCTTCAAACTTTTTTCATGTAATTGAATATTTGACTGATTCTAACGTTACTTCATAAATCTTGGTAATTTCACTCTGTCATTTGCACTTCCGGTGCCTTATTGAGCTCTGATTTTCTCATGCTGTGATTTGCAGTCCCTCAGGTAATGTGTGTGTGTGTGTGTGGCTGCGTGTGTGTGACCGTTTGGCAGGAAGCAGAGAAATAGCTATTAAGCATTGTCGGAAAAACATAAATCTATCTCCTCGCTGCCATATCAATTTCAGCTGCTGATTTATAGGTAGTATTTGACGTTGGCATTTAACACATTTAACATGCACATGTGCAAACACACACACACACACGCTTTATTATAAATAACTGCATAAAAAGAAAACATAAATAGAACCAAATATATGGAGCTTAAACTAAGAAACATTACATTAAATGTAAACATAAAAGCACATCTTTTCTGCATTGTTTATTCTGTAAGATAAAACGTTTCATATTGATGCTCATCAGCAAACAAAGGTTGATATCAATATCCCTGTGAAAGGCTCATATCAGAATTTGTATTGCCCACATTTACAGTATGTGTGTATTTCTGCATCAAAGAAAAGGACGTTCGTGTTTTCCTTTTTCTCTGTGAAATAACTCACAAAGACGTGTTTTGGTTTTCATTCTGCCCTTCGCGCTCTCTTTTCTCACCGCTCTCTTTTCCTCCATCTTCCTCTGACTGACGTGTGGTAACTGCAGCGTTTAAGTGCTGGAGGTGCAGACAGAAACACTTTGTCTTTTGGGTGTTTGCTTGGCTGGCTTCAGGTGCTTTCTGGCCAATTCAAACATGACCTTAGGGATCCAGCCCATTGGTTGTGGATGAGTTTGAGGGTTCGGTCAGTGGGACCACGAAATGAGAGAGTGAAGGTGGTTGTGAAAATGGTATCTGTGGGCGAGGTGGATGGGGGATCGGCTTGTAGAGGTCTGGTCGTAGAGTAGCAAGACGTTCTAATGTCTGTGGGTGTGGTTTGTGGGTGTTGTGCTATTGTGACCTTTAACTTTTGTTCTTAAATATCTCTGTGTCAATGTTTAATTCATAAACAAATGGATGCATGGATTGAGGGGTAGAAAGATACAGCAGGACGAGCTCTGTTGAGCACTTCTGCTCTCTGGACGTCAGCACAGCGGGGGTGTTTCAGTTGTTTGGCAGGTCTTCATGCGTCTTTCTGCCGAGAGATTGCAAGACACAGTCACAAAGCTTCATAGGTGGATAGTTCAAATGAAGGCCAAGTTTAATGATGGGTGTTGTCCTGCTTAAGAGCGTGGATGACTCATGTAATGACTACTGAGTACTAATGGGTCAGAATGTCAACATGACTGAGGCTGGTCTGAACCCATCACAAAATAGTTTATCTGTTTTTGGCTGATTGTCCTCTTTTTCTTTTTAATTTGACTTTTCAGTTCATCTGAGTTATTCACTTCTAAACCTCTAAGACAACTTGCTCTTCCCAGACTCATCTTTTTTAGCCATATAGCTGTTATTACAAATCCATATCACAGAGCTCTGAGCTTCTGTTGGTTGTTTGTGCTACTCACCTCGTATCGCACAGAACTTGTGTCTTGCAGCGAATCATCATAGAATCATTAGCAATCATTTAGCAACATGATTTGTACTTTAAAGCACATTTCATTGTAAATATATTGGTGTTGATAGTAACAGTAGAGGTACATGCACAACTGAAAAGATGAAGTGTTGTCGACATTAATTACACGTTATATTCAATAAAATACTTTGTGTGGAGGCTTTGCTTAAAGAAAAGTGCTTCATAAACCTGTTTCGTAATAAGCAAGGATTGTGCAGCGATCTGTTGTTAGTGTTCGTCTCCTCAAGTTTTTATCTGTCCCCCTTTTTAATTTTCTTATTAATTGGATTGAAATGAATACTGATAGACGTGAAAGTTTCAGTTATGTACTGTAGTGCACATGCCGCCTCTGTGTCAACAAACGCAATACCTGAAATCCTCTAGTGCTGCTCCCACCTCTATAAGGTTTCAATTAGAATTTGAGAACATATTCATCGGGGGTTTTACTGCAGGTTCAAAAATCACGCTTCCTCGCACACCTCCACCTTTCTCACGTGAAAACCTCATTCTCCGGTGTGACATTACAGGTGATTTCCTCTCTCTTTCTTCCCTCTACCTTCGTCTCGCACCTCTCCCACGTCCTCGTCGGAAGTCATAAATCTTTCCGTCCCACTTTAACGGGAACTTCTTATTGTTTGGAAAGTTATTTTTACTGTCTCCAAAAATGCCTCCGGCTGTCGAGTCTCAGCGCTCTCACCCAGAATATGGGCTGCAGGTCACTGAAGGAGTCACCAGGGTTTCTTTGCTTTGCTCCGGTGTCTCTGTTACTACTTCCTCTCTTTATCTGTTATCCCATCTCTGCCTAATGACGCATTACTCATCGTCCCTGCTTACTGCAGGCGAGGATTAAACTCACTGTTAATATGCTAATGCTAGTTTTACAGTTCATTTAAGGAGGAGCTTGCCAACAGGATGAGCCACAATGAAACCTGAGCTCGTTATCTTCAGCAATTAACATTAATTACATAAAGCAATAAATAGTCTGTTGATCCAGGCATTTAGAAATGTCAACAGCATGCAGATCATTTATTTAATTTAAAGTACCAGTATTTACTTTGTTTTATAGGAGTAGAGCTGTTGTCATTAGACATGTGGCACTTACCTTTTGAAGGAGCTTGTTCATAGAACTTTTATACTCTCCAGGATAATATTACCCGGCAGCCAGTTTGGGTCCCGAGTGGTTATCCATTATTCATTTTCTTTTTATCTATGTGTAATGTTAGAGCGTATTGAGCATTCTGATTTGCATTACAGTAACATGTGAGCCTCTCTGTCCTCATCTGTCCTCGTCCGTCCCATTGTCCTGTCATTGCTGACAGAGAAGGGTGCGTTGGCTTGTTGTCTGTTTACAAGTAAAGGTTTGTTCAGAGCGCGATCATGTTACAGAAACCCATGATAGTCCCGGTCAGGTCACACAAACACACGCACAACAGTAGTGTAGCTCAGTGAGTGTTGTGTGGTCCTCCAGCAGTGAGGCTTCAGCAGAACTGTCTTTTGGCCTCGTCCTGCCTAATATCTTAAATGTTATTTGTGGTTATTTTAAGTATTGCCCATTTTAATATTCACACAAATTTTTTTAGGTTTACATTTTGATATATTTTACATTTATATTTTATTTGACATCAATTATTCGTTCCATACTAAGTAATTAAAAAATTGAAGTGGCCCTTGATTATATTGAGAAACATTTTTGGTTTATGGATTTTCAGGTTTAACAAAATCATTTGTTAGTAGCCAAAAAAGTTAGACCTTCGAGTTTCCTTTCTTTTTTTGTGTTCAACAAACCAACATCAGGACAAGGAGGGAATGAAATATTCATAATTACTGCAATTGAATGAAATACTTGTACACTCTCTCATCCTCTAATCTCATCTCCTCTCCTCTCCTCTAATCTGATCTCCTCTCCTCCCTATTAGGAAAAAGATCTAGCCCCTTTAGAGAATATGTCCTGATAGTGTTTGATTGGCTGGTGGTTGAGAAGTGTGAAGAGTTCATTTGGAGTATCTTGATGGACAGCGAGCTACAGTAATGAGAACACTGTGTTAGCGGGAGAGAGGGAGAGAGAGAGAGAGAGAGAGAGATATATCTCTGCCAAACTAAACATTCACTCTCTCTCTTCCTTTCTGCGCCCCCTCTGTCCGTCAATCAGCTCTCTCTCTCTTTCACGGTTCCTCTCTTTGCCTCTTACTCGCTGGCCTACTTGTCAATTAACCCCCACTTCCTCTCAGTGTGTTTTATTTTTTTTGCTAACACTCTGCTGTAGTAGACAGATTCAATATAACTAATACAAATCTTGTAACTAGCGTTTTTGCAAAATGTGTGTGAGCTCCCTTTCTTAAAATGTTAAATAAATGTGGTTTTCTGAATGTGTGTTTGTAGCATGACGTGTCAGCCGTAGCTCTGAAGGCAGCGCTGGACGGCGTGGTGCAGGAGTGTGTGAGCTTCGTGGGAGTGGACATCAACATCTGCTCCGAGATCCTGATGAGGTAAAGGCAATGCATACAGACACGTGTGTGTGTATATACGTCCTCATAAGCAAGTGCACGTGTTACACCTGAGCACTTTCTCCTCCTCACACGCACACGCACACTAATTGTGAGATGAATAGGGCTCAGACCTCTGACATACTTTCCCTCAGCAGTCACAACATGGCAAAGCTTCATTCACACTTGGGCACAGACGAATGCTCGATACACTCACACACTCACTCTCTCACACACACACACACACACACACACACACACGTACACACGTACACACACACACGTACACACACACACACGTACACACACACACACACTACACACACACCCCACACACACCACACACACACACACACACACACACACACACACACACACACACACGTAACGTATATAGATGTCCCGCCAGCTTTCTGTTTAGACTAATGCTTCACACCCTGGCCTGGCTTACTGGGCTGACTGGAATCAACAGAGGGGATTAGGCAAGGTACACACACACTCACTCATGCAGAGGAGGAAACGTTTACATACATGTATTCATTTAGTTTCAAATATCTTTGGCAGAATACTGTACACACACATATTTACCATGAAATGTACAGGACAAGCACAGGAAGTCCTCAAATTTGATGCACACACGCACGCTTCATACAAACGCTGTGAAAGGAGCTGGCATCAGCTGCAGAGCAGGCATCAGGTCATCTGTTTACCTGTCTGCTCTGCAAGTGAGCTTTTTCCACTCCTGCCAGAAGTCATGCTACACACTCACACACACATTAAACACACTTAGACGTGTTGATGACTGAGGTATTATGTGGAGTGTTGACATAGCGATGTGTTTTAGCATTGGTGAGTCACCGCGGGCATTAACAGAACCGACCTAATTGAGTTTTAAATCACCTCTCGTCTCTGCTCGGCCAGAACGGGACAAATACACTCACTAAATATTGGCTCGCGTGTGTCTCTTGTGACTGTTGGTCCTGCTTCGCCTGAAGTGCCAAGTCACGGTCTGTTAACTCTGCTGTTTTTGTTTGTATATGGTAGAACTCTTGTGTGGACAGTGTGTGAAGCAAATGTTTCAGAGCTGTGTGCTATTAGTAATTTTGTAGATGTCTTGACAGTAAACTTTAGTTGTAGTGTTTTCTTACAGTAGCATCGGACGTCTGTTTTGTCTCCCCAGGCATGTGGCAGGCCTGAACGTGGGCCGGGCGAAAAGTATAGCCGAGTGGAGAGAGCAGAAAGGTCCCTTCATCAACAGGGAGCAGCTCAAACTGGTCAAAGGCATGGGGCCCAAGTCCTTCCAGCAGTGTGCCGGCTTCATTAGGATCAACCCACAGACCCTACACAGGTACATATTCACGTGTGTGTGTGAGACGGGCCCATTATGATTAATCCCAGATCACTGAGATCAGACGGCAACATCCTTTGTGTCTTTTAATAGCGTTTCTGTTATGTTCGGTTTTATGAACTGTTTTAATTGCTCTGCTTTTAATTCCCATTTTTGTTCTATTAAGCGCTTTATGATTCTCTTAAGAAAAGTGCTATATAAATAAAGTTTATTACGATTATATTATTAATATCGTGTAAAGATCTATACACGGTTCAGTGTCATTGACACTATGCATCACAGGTTTTCGCAGAAATGCAGGTGTAGCTCTGTCCAAGCTATGATGAGGAACAGACGTACAAAATATAGAGCAAATTTCATTGATCCCATCAAAGTATTAATAACACAATTCATGTTTCATGTACATTGCATAAAGAAGGTGGGGAAGTAGTTATTTCTGGTGGCGTGAGGTAGAATAAAGGAAATTCTTTAGAAACTATGCCTCAGTTACTTTAGATCTCCCTGTGAACGGTTTCATTTATTAATGCTGAGTCTTAATTAGAGGCTAGAGTCAAAATACAACTTGCCAAACAACCTGCAAGACCAGATACAGATAGGTTTCAGAATTTGGTGATATATACGAATTTGTATCTTTTTTTCAAATCCAGGCTAAGACTTGTATTTCCTCATAGATTCAAAATCCTTTTCTTTTCCAAACAGTTTGAAAACCTCACCTCACCCTGAACCATCAGTGCCAGAGAAACCAGCGGCCAAGAAGGGCAAAGGAAAGACTGCAGTCAATGTATCAACCTCATTTAACCCTCTGGACCAGACCTGTATTCACCCCGAGTCCTACCATGTGGCACAAAGGTAAAGTACACATGAACACACACACACGCACACACACACACGACACACACACACACTCTCACACAGCCCACCCCATCGGCAGGAGCGTGTTTGGGCTGAGATGGAGTTGATTTTGACACCGTCTCATATGGGGCTGGTTACAGTGGTGGAGGACTCTGATTTGATTTACACAGACATGGGATACAAGAGAGGAGGTGTTGGCTTTGTGTGTGTGTGTGTGTGTCTGTGTGTGTGTCCTCGTGTGAGAAATGATTGTTAGCGCTGCCGATGCTGATATCAAAAGCACATTGAACATCCACCCGGGACCTCTGTGTCCTGTGTGTGTGTCTTTGTGTGTGAGAGCAGGACTGACAGACGGAGAAAGAGGGCGGGCCTTCTCCTATACAGCTGTAGTCACTCAACTGTGTTTAGTCTACATAAGTTCTGACACTAGTGGTTCTAAGCATCGCTCTAATGGGCTCAGAACATGTGTGTGAGTGGACGTGTCTCTGTGTGCTCATGTGACGATGGATCGATGCTGCTTGTATGAAACCCGTTTTTTTGCCCATGGCCATCATTTTTTACTTCAGCTCAGCGACCTGTGTGTAGAGTTGTTCAAAGGCTTAAGATTGAGAGAAGAAACAACCTCTATTCCTTTATCTATCTTTATTGTAATTTGTCCTCTTTTACCGTACATGAACACACATCTTTTACTCAATATTTTGTCTTGATTTGGTCCATCCCTCTTTCATTCTCTGTCATGTTCCCCTGTTAACTGACAGCTGGTAAATTTGCAGTTTATTTTATTTTAATCAAAGATCTTTTAAAGAAATCTTGAAGCAACATTTACATTATATATATATAAGTATGGGAATGTATTATTAAAATGTAATCAGGGACAGTGCAAATGACTGTACACTCCAAGTCTCCTTTTTCTCTTGAGTGTTTTTAATTTTTGTTTCATTTCGTCGCAGAAAACACTTTTCAGCTGCTTCATTTGTTCACTAAATATCCAACATTTAGTCAAGTAGGCGGCGCGACACTAGAAAGTCCAGTCTGATGTTCATCTCTCAGTCTTGCGACTCGTGTCTTTACCCTCTCCAACTTCGTGATTAAATCTTACTCCTGTTTCTCACCACTCTACTTATCATTCTCGGCTTCTACATTTTTTCCACCCGTCCAGAACTCTTAACCCCGTGTCGGCAAATGCTGTATTCTTTGTTTTGACTAGCTTCTAATCCCCGTCTGGGAATCTACTCAATTCACTGCTGATTAATATCTCACTTGATACACATATTTACTGATGGTCTCGTTTTTTTTACAGGCTATGCAGAATTTGAGAGATGTGTGTGTGTGTGTATATATATATATTTTTGAAAAACCTCTCAAAGCACGTGTTGTGGTTTCACAGTAAGTCACGTTCGGCTTTCGATGTTAACGACGTTGGACGACGGGAAAAGCCGCGCATGTCAGCACTTGCTCTTCCTAGGAATTTTGAAAGCCTCGTTTGGTTTTGATACAGTGGAAAATGAATCACCTGATACTGGAAATCTGGGGGTGTCTCCCGCCTCCGCACAATAGACCATCCAGCTTGGTGAGTGTGTAGTTGAGTCTGATTTGTGCTGTCTCCTAAAAAACAAGTCCTCAGATTACAGCTGTGATGTTTAGGCTTTGATTCACATGTTTGAGTTTTGTTGTTGTTCATTCAAAGTGATGGTTTAATTTGGATCTGGACGGGTGGTGGGAGAGCTCCTACCTCCATCGAGGCAACAAAGCCCTGTCTCACCATGTTCAAGAAAGTGTGTGTGTGTGGGGGGGGGTAATCCTGGATCCTGGACACCCTTCCCCCAAACTTTGTGGAAATTAGTTGTGTAGCTTTTGCACAATCCTGCTAAAACAACCAAAGCAATAAAACTGTACTTGTTTCCACTCCACTACCAGTTTTAGTGTCATGTCAGTCATATTATTATCTGTTAACTCTACATTTTGAAAGTAAATCTTCTTCCGTACAGTCAATATTAGTAAATCGTCTTTTATTTAACACCTCCTTTAAATTCAAAACTCAAATTGGGTAGAGAGCTTTAGGTTTGAGGACCTTTTTTCACATCCTCACGAACAACAGCTCACGACAGGAGGTGTGGAGCGAAGATTGTGAAGGAATGTGTGTGTGTGTGTACGTGTGTGTGTGTAGTGGTGTGCGTCTTTATGGTTTATAAGGAATATCATGTTCATCACATTAGAGAAACTGGATCCTCCATCACTGCTCCCAGCCCACACATCATCTCCTCTTTGTAACCATATACCACCACACACACACACACCACACACCACACACACACACACACCACACACACACACACACGCAAGAACACAAAGGCATAGACACAATTTGTCCACCTTTGTTTCAGAACTGGTATGATTTGTTTGATTAAAGCAAAACATATCTGCAGTGAAGATTTTCTGTAAAGAAGGTTAATAATCAGAGGAACACAATCCAGACTATTTCACATCAAAAATATCATGAAGTGTATTGTGTTACTCTGGGGGGGGGGGGTCCACTCTGTGATGAATATTTCCCTGATATGTAACAGTTGGGGCCCAATATCTTTATAATAGAAGTCAGAATAGGTTCTTGCTGTGGGCCTGGATAAAATCTGTATCCTAGCCCACCCAACCCCACATTCACACATCACACACACACACACACGTACACACACACACACACTGTGTTGGTCATAATTATATGAGTATGAACCCGACAGTGGTGTGGGCCCCTAGACTCCTGGTACCCCTTAAATACTAACATACAGCCCTGAAAAATGAGATGGGCACACACCACACACACGCACACAGACACGCACACACGCACACACACACCACACACACCTGGAAATATAACCCACCATCCACCAAAAGCATTGTAAGATTTAGAGCCAGACTCTCCTCTCCTCCTTCCTCCCCCCCCCCTCACCTCTACCTCTCTGTTCCTCTCCCTCTCACAGATTTTGTCTCTGAGGTTGTTTTGACTGGACTTTGAAAGTTTCAGTGTTGGTGGAAAGAAGCTTGTTATTCTGCCTCAACGTATATGGACAATATTTTAACTTGTTGCAAGCCAGAGTTTCAAAATTTCCAATAATATGATTAGTCTCTATCGAAGAAATTAAACTTGAAGTATACTTTAGCTTGTTGTACCTTGGTAGAAGAACAACACCCTCCTGAAGTACATTTTATACGCTAGTAGTGTTAAATATGAACATCCTTTTGCCTTTACTAAAAATGTGTCTACCCCCTGTCTCCAAGCTTTATTTTATTTATGTATATATAAGTTTTTGAAACAGTAGAGAAAGACAGGAAATATTTAGTGTCAGAGAAAGGAAGAGGGATGACCCTCAACAAACGGTCCAAGGCTGGATACCAACTCAGAGGAGTTATGTGGTTTGCGTCTCAGGCCACCAAGGCACAAATATTTCTTTCCCTGTAAAGAGATATATTTGGTTTGAAAGCCGAGACGCCTGCAGGGAGCCACAGCAGAGAAGATCCTTGTGTTAGGCAGACGTCCATTTTGGTCTAAAAGGTGTTGTTTCCTCACCACTGAGCCGATTCCTGGCACATACTTAGCTTCTATTTGGTACCGATCGGGCTCGCTGGTGTGGAGGGATTGATTCTGTTTGTCTCCGTCTCCTGGACGCGAGGTGCTGACCCCGCTGGCAGGGGGCCTCTCTCCGCTCACAGCTGTCTCATACATAGTTTGTACACAAGCCGTGTCGCGTTACATCCGCACTGTCCCGGCCACTGCCAAACGAGCATCTCCGAACAACACATTGTATGAATCAACTTTGTGTGTAGGTTCCTGTGTGTGTGTGTGTGTGTGTGTGTGTGTGTGTGTGTGTGGTGTGTGTGTCCACCTGTTCTGTCCATCATGGGATGGGGGGGGGGACAGCTGCGGAGTCTGCTTGGCGTCAAGCTGCCAGTGAGCGACATCCATCACGGTCGCTACCCAGCTGGTGCGCACATGAATGCACGCATAGAAGCAAATGCAATCACATCTATCACCAACTCTGGAAAGTGCCTACTGTAAATAATTTATACGGAGTGCACATTACACACGCACTCAACACGCATCCTATATTTTTCCATATTTGTAACTCTGGCTCCCTTTGCCAGTTTATTACCGAGTCTGTTTTGATTGTCGAACCAGCTAATTAGTTTGGATTTAATTCTCGGGGCTCGGTGGATTTTAAGTGGTGCAGCCTGACTGACCGTCTAGACGTTATGGAGGTGGAACATCCTGCTAGAATAAAGTAATGTAAGGAGATTTTTTTTCCCCCAAGCAGTTGACGGACGGACAAACAGTCCGACCTCAGCAAAGTGGAGGCACTTTCTTGAGACAAGGTGTTGGGGCGTTTACAGCCCACTGTGGATTTATCTGATTTACTAGCGGGTACAAATAAATGCGTGTGTTTTTCAGAACAGAAAGCCAGGTCTCTGCAGCTCCCGACATTCTGTGTAATTGCTCTCACACCTTCCTCCGTCCCCCTCTCACTTTACCTGCATTAGCTTTTCTTTCCCTCCTTCCTGGGACTTAGCTTCTCCTCTTTTTTTGGACTGTTCTACTATTCTTTTCCTCATAATCTTCTCAGTCTGTCATCACTTTCCGCCTTCCCTACGTCCCCTTCCCCCTTCCTTCTGTGACTACATCCCCCTATAGGCCCAGTTCTCTCCCGCGGAGTGTAGAGGGTTGACCATACTTTCCGAGTTGTGTGTCAGCTGAGAGTTGCGAACTCATTCCAGTCATACGTTCACGCTCCGCTGTTCCATTTATACTAAAATGAGGGTCCGGGATTGGTCTGGCATTCCACGCATGCGTACCTGACCCCATATTACACAGAAAGTGTCAAACAACAAAATATGCATACATAATATATATAATGTACCTGGACCATCCACGGTTGAAGTGTACAGCTACAAATTTTGGGTTGCATGGATGGATGACCACATTTACGTCACAAGGAAACCCCAGATGTAGACACTCTGAATCCCCCTTTAAAGCTGTGGTGCACATGCTTTAGCCCCAAAAACCAACAAAAATGTTTCTTTTGTTTCGTAGATTTAAAAGTTGAGTTCCCTCTCTGTAGATTTCTGTCCTTCGTGGGCGGGAGCGCGGACCAGATTGGCACCGAGGGCCTGCGGCAGTGTGTGGAGAGCAAGGTAAAGACCAGCAGTCCCGAGGAACTGGCCCGGACACTGGACACCACATCCGAGACCCTCAAACTCATCATCGACGGCCTCATGCAGCCCCCTGGGTTTGACATGCGACAAAGTAAGACTCCCGCCAATCACAGCAGCGCGTAACTGCTGACCTCAACTCATTTTATGTGACACAGAAACACAAACAAGAATATAATGAACATTTCGGGGAAAAAAAACGATATTCATCCACGTAAACTCAACATTTACATAACGCTGTCTTGTAACGGTTTGATATACGAGGTTGTGAGAGGAATTTAACAGCGTTGCTTTCTGCTTTTGCACATTCAAACTATCCGTGTTTTTCGTCAAATAAAATTTCATAGACACTCGTAAAAGGGAGAGCAACCTCGCAGCCACAGTAACGTCTCTTAGTCTCTCGTCTTTCCTTCATAATGTTCTTTGCAGGTCCCCACTGACTGATAGAAACTTGTATCTGACTGGTTTTCTGGTTACAACACACCCACGGACTCGTCTTGTGCCTTTCTTATAATAGGCACATCTTGGCCGTGTAACTTGATAGGAACTGACAGTGCTGCGGCTTCCTCCCCGTGGCCCGACAACACCAGCACTGTGTTTCTGACAGGGTGTGATGGGTCCAGCAGACAGTGTTGTTGGACAGACTATCTTCACAGAGACACAAATACACCAAAGACCTCTGCTTTTCTCCTTAATCACATGCTCCTGAGTCTGGGCACACATAAATATAGCAATAAAATCATAAACAGTCACAAGCATTTCGATTTTCGGCGAAGTGTAGCTGTGGCTCAGGTTCGTTTTCTGAAACATCATTCACCCTATTTTCTTTTCCCTGTCTACTTTCTGGAAAAAGCTGAAATATGAAAGCCTTTAGCTCAGAGTATAGTATAAATACTGTATAATATAGAAACTTGCACTTTAATTGTGTACTCGCTGATTCAGGAAGCAAAATAATCTACGAATATAAACTATCGGACAGAAAAATACTGTTGCAAATTAGGTTGAATAATGCAGTTGGGTCTGTGTTGTCCGTTTCCACACAGTTTCATGTGCAGGGGAACAAAGTGCAGCCTGGATACCAGTCAGTGCGAGCGAGCTCCTTTTTAAAATTAAGGAACGCAGCTTGGAGGTTCATTCTCAGGTTGGCCCTATTCGGTTGCAGCACACTATGCTTGGCCTCCGAGCCGGTGCTCAGCTGAGTAAACAGATGGGCCGAGACTACCGCATGAAATCAGTGCTGTGGGGAGGATAATTGGACCGGACTATTTCCTGGGGCGCGAGCCTTCCTTGTTTGTGTTAATGCTACAGAGAGGAAAAAGTTCTCTCATGCGCCGGGCCCAGTGGAAAGTGGGGTAGGACAGAATGCAGAGGAACGTGGAAGTATGTAGACACAAGTCTTTGGTTACCGCCTGAAATGTAATACCTGTTTGTCATTTCTGCCCCCCCCCCCCCCACGCCACTTTCGTGCGTCCCCATTTCCCGGTTCTCTTCCCAAACATTTGTGCAAGCTGCAACTCATACTCGACTTCGTCATAGGTCTTCCTGCCTCACTGTCATCTGGCCACCTCATCTTTTTGATATCCTCTCTCTCTTGTCTCTCTTTGCCAGATTTTGGGCAGGCGGACTTCAAGCGGGGCATTGTGTCCATGAGCGACCTGCGGGTGGGTGCGGTGCTGACGGGCCGAGTGGACAACACCGCTCTGTTCGGGGCTTTTGTAGATATTGGCGTGGGTCGCTCAGGCCTCATCCATAAGAGCAACATCACGCTGGACAAGCTGCCTGTGAGCCAGCGCCGCCGCAGCCTCGTCTGGGACCCGGAGAGCGGGTGGAGGTCCGGGTCCTGAACGTGGACCCTCAGAGGGGACGCATCGGCCTGGACCTGATCAGGGTTCTAGAATAAATGAATTCATGTTCATTATTGACATTCTGTACCTGCATTTGACTTTTGACTGGGAGTCGCACACGGACCTGCAGATACCTTCATGATGATGACAGTGACGGTTGTTCTTGGTTCTCACAATATTCATTCTGCAGTTCTTGCAAAATTTTTCATTTAAAAACTGTTTGTAAGTGTTCGATTCAAACAGTAGTTACAGTTTCCATGTTAATGGCTTGGAAACCTGAAGTTATTCCCTCAGGTTGCACTCTCAGCCCGAGTATTACTACCTGTGCATTGTTGACGTAGTGTTTTATGAGACTGAACACTAAACTTTATTCCTTCATTTAGGGCCCAACCCTCTGGTAGGGCTCCGCACACACGTCGGGCAGATCAGTAGAATAGACTGAGATGCCATGAAACCCATTTCATTTGCACTTTAGCAGAGCAGTGCTAATAACTTCGTAGTTTGTTTAAATATGAAATGATACTTAGATATTATCAACATGCTGTAATAGATCAATTACAATTTTTGTTTTTGTTCTGTTTACAGTTCAATAAAAATACAAATTTTTGGGGGTTTGTGTTACTCAAAGCAATGTCACAGTCATTGTGGAAACTTGAACAAACCATCCGAGGGACATATACATCAAAGTGTTTGTTATATACCTTTTTTTAATTATTTTTCTTGTGTACTCAATGTTGTGATCTGCTTCACACTGGAGAGGATGGGGGGTGTAGGATGGAAAAGATGGAGGATGGAATGAAACAAGGGGGGGGGGGAGTAAGGTGGTCGAACCGACAGCGGATTAGTGAAGTGCTGGAAAGACGGGAGAAACACAAGTGAAGTTTTTCTTGCAGACAACAGGAAGATGTGAAAAAACCGATTGAGTGGGCTGTAGGGGGAGTGAGGAGGAGGGAGGAGGAGGAGCAGTGTGTGTTTCTATCTTCCAGACTGCTGCAAAGCCTCGAGGCTTTTTCGGCATGGTCCCAGACACAATTAGCCCAGGACACACACACACACACACACACACACACACACACACACACACACACACACACACACACACACACACACACACACACTCAACGCACTCTAATCAGCTGCTTCAAAATTAATCCCAGACTCCCCATCCACATTATCCAATCTGTTTGTGCTCATGAAACTGGAATAAATAAAAATAAATAAATAAAAAACATAAAATATGGTTCGGAGAAGGCCCGAGGTCCCCTGTGCTAAACCTTATACCGAATGCAGAATACCTAATCACTGCTAGCGCCGCTGCCTCGGTTTCTCCCCTCGGGGGAAACAAATGGAATATATTGTCGACACAAACAGAGATTTTCAACGGAGATTAATCAGAAGTGGCAGTTTGCTTAGAGACGATCTGAGGAAACGACACGCACACACACCCAGACCCAGATCCACATCCTCCATTTCATTGTCTGTCTCCACGTAGTCATTTTTGGAAAAGGAATTTGGTCTTGTAATCAAGGTGCCCCGGTTCTATCTGACGCTAACTCCCTTTGTCGTCTTGTTGTCTCTTGTTTCTTTTGATCTCGTGCGTCGTCGCTTGGCATCGGCTCTTGTTTTTTGTTTAGTGTTTCCAGCGGTTTCTTTTCTTGGGGAACACACAGATTTGTGCAAGTAAACACAGCTTCCCCTCAGCGTCATTCCTGCTTTTCCCACCTTTAATTTTCCTCCCTCTACTAAACGTGAGCGCACAGACGGGAGAGGCAATCTGGCAGCCAGCGACTGCTGCCCCTCGGAGTTTTTGTCAAACGCTGACCAGTAATGAGCCTGTGATGAGAAGCCGAGCGGCTGCGGGTGCAGTTCTCTGTTGTCCTCCGCGGCACCGCTTCTCTTCTGTTGTGTTATGGATTGAGATCAGGTGCGCCTCGAGGTTTTTGGTGAAATGTGAAGGAAATTGGTGGTGAGCAAGCTGCTAAATGAATGTCACAGACGCACTCGTGAGACATCTGGCCAGTTGTTGTTGCACGAGTCCCCAGGCTGTTGGAAGTCAAGTCAGCGAAGAGAAACATCCCGAGTGGTCGTGCGGGGCTGCGTGTCTTCCTCTTCGTCTCTCTGCTCCGGGATCCAGCCTCGGAGACGCAGGTGGATACAAAGTCATCTGAACTTTTTCCCACACGGTAGCAGAGGGAACGTCTCTCACAGCTAGTGAACGTGTCCTGCCAAGCAAGCACCGAGTGGAGAATATATCTTTCTCTGTTGATCTCTGGTTTCTCCGACCGCCTGTCAAAAACACAAGAGTGAATGTCTGAAGCATTGAAAACAACCCCTGAAGGCTGCAGTGCTCATCACTACTACCATATACTATAGTATTTAGACATTTATTTCTTTACATACAAAATATTGAGGCATTCCTTGTACCTGCTTCTCTCTGTGACGGCCACAGGGTGATTACAGTGGTTAGCGCTGGTTTCTGCTTCCAACAGGAAATAACTCCAGCTTCTAGGTGAGACCACTGACATCAAACTGGTCTCCACTGGGCTGTAGAGGAAAAACCTATATTCTCTGTGGTTCTACACACAAGACTGTGCTCACATCAACTCTCAGCATTCGGTGACGGCCTCAAATCTGCATTTCACTTTGGCCAAACCCAACGTTTGACAAACTCTCTGCAGCTTCCATGAATTTCATGAAGAGAAACTCTCTATTGGTTTGAACTTGTATGTAATCAGTTGTGTACACTAACACAAAGTTTTGGTTCACCGGAAATAAATGTGTGCGTTGGAACGGTTTATTTTGAGTGAATCTACTTGTTTGACTTATTGGATGTTTTCCTGCCGAGCTGAAGACGTTTCAGTTTGCGTTTGAAACATCTGTTTCTGTGCCGCTCGGATGCCCTTCACTTGAATCCAACAGAGTGTGTGTGTGGTTGTGTTGCCTGGGAATAACTTTTTAAAGGGGGGGGGGAAACGGAAAGAAATTCAGCTGTAATGGTGAGTCGAGGGTTTCTGCATTCAAAACTGATTCCATTGTGCTGTAGCTCATTATTGATTGGATTGGATATTGGATTTTCTGTGTTTTATAGGAGTAGTTGTGTCTTCAGGTATTTTTCTTTTGGTCGGACGTAACAGGAAGTTAAGACTTCGACATAGTTAGCTGTATTTATTGTGATTAACATTTTCTGACAAAACAATTTAATCAGCAAAATAATCTGCCTCGATAGATGATGGAAAATACGTTTTAGTTAGTGTACATCTGTTGATGAAGATGATGAAGACTTTCAGAAATAGAGCACAAGGGAGAGGACCTTTACTTTGAAAAATGTAACGTTTAACAAAATTTATGTTGGCAGATTTGTTGAAAGTTAAATCATTGGTTGTTTTTTTAAAAAACACATATCTTTTGTACTCTGTGTTTTCACGTGCTGGGTGGCACACATTGGAAATTTCCAGAACGGACGGTGAGAAAGACTTTCTGGCATTTGGCGTCACAGGAGAAAAAGAATATGCAGGAGGTTAGAGGAGAGACGGATGAATGGAGGTAGGAAGAGAGAGAGAGAGAGAGAGAGGATGGAATGAGACAGGAAATGAAAGGCTTTCTCTGGTTTCACTCCCTGTGACCTCATCAGTGTGATCATGGGTTTTATGAGCTTTCCCTCTCGACGCCCACACACCACCTCACACGTGCCAGGACACACACACACACACACACACACACACACTGTGCAGGCTGTATATTTCATTCACTGGCTCAGAGACAATCACACAGTACATGTGTTTTTGTCTCTCTGTCTGTTACGTTTCTCACAGTCTCTCCGTCAACCTTTCACATATTTCATCACACACCAGAACAAACCCGACCAAGTAGATACTCACAGTCACTGACACAGAAAAAAAGAATCTCTCCTCTGATACTGATGGTAGGGAAAATATGATTGTCTGTGTAATGAAATAAAACCCTTTCACTAAACCAATCTGATATAACATCTATGACTGTCTGAAGGTCAACCGAGCTCATATCCCCGACGAGGCCCAGCAGCCCCTTTAAATCCAATTAAGCGACACCACAAAATCATTTGTATCTATTTAAAACCACATATCTATTTAAGTCCACTTAATTTTGACTGAAAAAGAGCCTCAACATTACTTCTTGAAGATCCCTGAAGTTGTGCTTCCTATAGGACAAAACTGCTTGATACCTGTGTGGCGCATGAAAAGGAATGCACCTAATCTCACAAGAGTCTCGTGACGGCACATCTGGGAAGAATTTGGTGCACAAATGTCCTCCTCCTGTACCACTGTACGTGAGCGGGCGGCCCACTGGGCCGAGTCCTGCTCTGCTACAGGGAACCCGTGGGGGTTTACAAAATGTCCTATGAAATCCAGCTGCTGTGTGAACGCCAAATATCACTGGTAAGGATCACGGTGCGCATCTGCCGTTCTGATGCACCCGCAGCCAGACGAGACGGGTGGCGTTTTGAGTCACGCTACGATATTTTAAGGAGGATGAGTTTGCAGGTGTCAAAGTGGAAACAGCTTCGGGATGAGATTCGCTGCCAGGGCAGGTCAAATAAAATCAGTGATTGCTGAGGAAAAACAATCGGACGAGAAACTGTCCCATTGTCACTCAGGACGGCAGCGGAGCCTCGAAAGCCCCTCGACACCAGTCACCTGCCACAGATATACAAGGTCAAAAAAATATTATTTCCATGAAGTTGCTCCAGTCGGCAAGGTGATGGCGCTGTGCTACGTCTGTGGAGGAGCAGGGAACACTAGTGTCTCCCTTTGACTTGGATTCAGAGTTCGAATGCAGGTCCAGATCACATTCACGTCGCAGGTTGATATCAGCAGCACTGCCCCTGCTCTGTAAAGGATGAATGATGGGTGAGTATTTGGGGAATGAAGTGTTTCAGACTCTTGTGCTTTTGTGTTGTTCTTTTTGTTTGTTTTGTGTTTTTTCTGGGATCAATAGAGCGTCACATTGACCTCCCAAGAAAATGTCACTTTCCTTTCCTTTCCTGTCACTTTCCTGTATAAGTCTGGAACCAATGCGACCAGCTACAAGACAAATTTTGACCATAAAGCATTTGACATCTGTACATAATTATTATAAGAGTGAATAAAACTACACTTTTCCCTTTGGACTCTTTTCCTCATTTCTAAAAAGAAATAGAAAGTTAGAGAGTGAAATCCTGGTTGTTCTGTGGTAAATGTAATGTAACGCTGCACCATACAGTGTTGTGGCAAACATCTCCATGGCAACAGGGAGCTCTACCAATCAGAGATGTCACTATTATACCTGAGGATTGTGGGTAGTGGAGTATTTCTCCTTGACATGAGTAAAACGCAGTTGACATCATGAAGCTTCTACAAGACGATTAACAAAAATAATTTCCACAATCTCAAAGTTGGTGGGGACTCTAACTTGGATGATTACATTATTATAGCTGATAATCAAAATGTCCATTCAGAAAACGAAAAGGATTTTTACTCCAGGATGAACATGTTGTTGAGCTCGATTACGAAACTCAAAGATAATGGGAACGAGCATTTGACGGAACTGTAGGATTAAAAATCAACTAATTACAGAAGCTGTTAAAAATGTCCCTAATTCACCATCAGCGGATCTTCGGAGTCATCCTAAAGTGTTCCTGATGAAGACGCTTTAAAAATACATCTACTGGGAATTTACACCAAAAAAAAAATCACTTTCACTACACGTATTATCTGCGTGGCCTAAAAGGTGCGACACACCTCCTAAGATTTTAAGTCCAGGTTAAATCCGCGTCCAGGAAGCAGCACTTTGCTCGTCTAAATCCGTGTGTAATCTGTGTTCAGGAAATTGCTCCCATGTGTGTTAATGCTCCTGACAGCACTATTAGGCCTCAGTATTAATGGCTTGCTGAAATACGCAGCTAAACAAACAACTGCCACTGCTGGAGGACTCCACGTGTGTCTTTGCCCCCCCGAGGGGTCGACACAGGTTGGAGATGTTGCACGGCCCCTTTATACAGTAGCAGCTCCAAATGCTAATTGTTATAATGCAACAATCAATTAAGAAAATGAGGGAACGGTCGTTACTGGGCGTGTGCTGTGTCTGTCCACTTCAATATTGCAGCCTCCAAAAAATCATGTTATCATTTTATCAAAGTGGCCAAATCCTTAGTGGAAACACCACAGTGGAATAGAGTACTTATGTGTAATTAATATAATCAGATTTTTCACTAAGTTTCCCCCTTAAAAATGGTGGGAAAAAAAAACATAATTAGAGGAAATATTCCATAACTTAACTGTTTTTAAGTGAATTCCCCCTGTAAGCTCACACTTCCTTCCTCCCCCCCCCCCGACGCAAGGTTGCTATGGTCTCGGATTGTGTTCCCTGTTGGACGAACAGGAGATGTGTCGACGCGATACGGTCATATGTATATATTGTGTGTGTGTGTGTGCGTGCGTGCGTGTGTGTTTGTGTGAGTCTCTATGCTTTGACATGTCGAGCCTGTGTGTGTTTGCGTGTGTGTGTGTGTGTGTGTAAGAGAGAGAGAGAGATCTCACCGGTGTTATGTATTGGATGTGTATAAAGGCTTCGCTCATGGTAAATCCCCGGAGGTGGCGGCCTAACCCAAACACTCAGCTGTCAATCACGACGAGCCACCAAACCCCGGTCATGACCCGAGAGCAGGAAGAGGCCTCGCTGTCCCAGAGCGGATCTCACTGTGTTCCTCTGAAGGGAGCCGTGTACTGTATGGAGAGACGCATCCGCCTGTTTAACTTGTGCTTTTCAGTATCAGTGCACGTTTGTGTGCAGGCAGAAGTTCATAGGATGGGCTGGGGGTGGGGGTGGGGGTGGGGGGGCTTTTTGCATGTGACTTCTAGAATGACCCTCAATCAACACAAGCGTATTAGTTTCATCTGACTCATGGCCGAAGTGTTCAGCGTAACGTAATACACGTCTTCATACAGACTCTGCCCAAAACTTCACCACCTCACATTATATTGTCGGTAGAACACGACGCTCACTCCGACAGCATCTTGTTGACTGCGCAGTTGACAGTTTTTTACAGAGCGGTTACTCTTCCTGGTAAATCTACTGTTAAAGCTGATATGTCAGATTGGTATCGGCCCTGATACTGACCTTGTTTAGCAGGTTAGGTATCAGCCTTGGAAAAAACAGATCCACGTTACATAGGCCGCCGTTTCTTTTTCAGCATTATTATGAAATCTGGCATCTCCACGATCAGGCAGCCAACTCAGAAATCCCTGTCTTAGATTTACCTTTTATAAAATCATGATATTCACAGTGAGATATGCTGATTGGTGTTGGAACCATGACTCAGTAAAAATAAAAACTACGTCCACACACCTTCGATTTAGAAAACAACACAAACAACTCACTCAAACAAGCACACCGGGCCAGTAGGTGGCGATAGAGTTAGATCGATGATCAAGTCAAATTCCAGAAAGAACGCTGTGGTTCAAGAAATATTTGCGACGCAGACGCCTGTGAATGTCGGGATGCTAAATGTATCTGCACACTTATAATAGATCTATAGCAGTGTTAAAGGTCCAGTGTGTAGAATTTAGTGCCATCTAGTGGTGAAGTTACACGTTGCACCTCACCCTCCCCTTCCAAACATGAAGGAGAACCTTGTGTAGCCTTCAGTTGACACAAAAGCTCAAAAGGTGTTTAGATTGTCCAGTCTGGGCTACTGTAAAAAAAACATGGCGGCCTCTGTGGAGAGGACTAGATGTAAATATAAAGTATTTAAATATAAAGGGTTTATTTTAGGGTAAAGAAAACAACAGTTCGTACAATTTAGATGAAAAACACGAGTGAAAACATCACTGGGATTATTTTGTATTAACTTTCTGCCGATAGATCCCTTTCACCTAAATCATTAACACTGGACCTTTAACCAAACGTAGAGAAGATGGTTTATATCCTGTTGTTGTTGTTTGTGGCTCTTGCTCATAACACAAAGCAACAGTGAAATAAAATCCCAGTTCGAGTGGGTTAAAACGCTGTTGGCTTGTGGACGAGGCTCAAACGCATTGGAAAAACATGAGAATATGATTTTTTGAGTTTACTGGTACCCAGTGACGAGCTTTTGGAACAGGTTCGGTCCAGTTACCTGTTTCCAGCTCTCACCCGACGTAAAACTGGATCATCGGCATCAGTAAAACGATCATTCCACGAGGCAGTCTTGCTTCGCTCTGTGCCCTTGGGGATATTTCCAGTTGCTTTTGTTTATGTTTCCCCCGTTTTGGGGTCTGTGTAATGGTGGAGAAATATTGAACAATTTATTTCCCCCCGCAGAGGAAAAAATACTGATGCGGAATGAACCCGAGAAAGAGAAAGTTATGCAGATTGATTTTCTTTTAAGTCTTGTTCTTTCTCCTTTCAAAGTAAATATTGAAATGTATACTATATACTGTAGTTCCCCAAGGGGGGGGGGGGGTGGGGGGGGTGGGGGTGAGGTGAGACTATTTTCAGCTGCCTGGCTCCGATTGCTCTTTGGTAAATAAAATCACCAGCCTGCCATCTTCTTCAGCAACTCGTCTGCCTCCCGCAGAGTTCCCGACCACGTCTGTCCTCGAATATATGACACACTCGTCCACGCAAGGAAAACACTGTGGAGCCATCAGCCCTGTGTAATGTACTGTACACCAACACGTCATTGTTAGTCAAGTGTGTGCGCTCGCAGCTTATATTGTTCACAGTCTCTTTAGAGGCGAGAAGTCACTTGATGTTCACAGTGGGCAGAAATGAATCAAGAAATTGAAATATATTTTTAGCTTTTCTCTAAAACGGCCTTCGTGTCTGTGGCAGTTGATTTGTCGGCGTCCACGGCGTCGCGGCACTTTGCCAAGCGCCGCGACTTGTTTCTCACATCTCACTGCAGACTGAACTCCGTAGATTCTCCTGAAATGATCCGTCTGTGAGACCTCAAACTAAACATCAGCTTAAATTCACATTGTCCCTTTAGTATGAATGTCTGGGAGTGTATCGTAAACACTGGCACCTCATCTGCCCGTGCGTTTGTTCCAACTCGACCGCCGACCTGCAGTTTGAATAATAACTTCCAGGCAACATGTTTGTTGTTCTAACATACACGTCCGATTTCTTCTGATTTCTCCTGAAGACGTTTATAGTTCGTATCAACATCTTGAGCCGTGTGTTTGATGTTTTCCATGTTCAGCCAGTAACAACACGAGGGCTCAGGGATAAGCAGACACACAGTCCGAGTTCTCACTTTGATGCCAATGTAAATCCTGCCATGGAAAAGTGTGTATCAATTCTGCTTTTTCTCTTTTGTTAATTTATTGCACCGCTTAGGCAGATTAAAAATGACTGCGGGATCAGGAGAGGAAAAGAGCGGCTCTCCAACTCACACACATGTGATTTCATTCCAGTGAAACCCGAGAAGCTAATTAAATATAATGAAGATCTATGCAAAACCAAATGGCCTGTGAGGGCTGGAGAGGGAGAGAGAGAGCCAGCGAGGGCCTGAGCCAGGGAGGGCGAGCGAGGTGTGTGTTCAGGAATTGTCTTGTTAGCGTGTGTTTGTGTGTCCACCTCACCTGCCTGTGGAAAAACCCAATGGTTTGCTGTGGTTTCCTGGGAATAAACTTCCTCCCTGTTCCATCTGTTCTGCCGCACGTCACCCAATCAATCGCAAACCCGATACTCGCGCTGTTCTGCCAGGCCCCGGCCAGCCAATGGCGGGAGCCGGCGGTGGTCATGTGATACTCCAGAGACAGTTGGCAGCCCATTTGTAATGTACCGTTAACTGTATAATGGTATTTCAACTGCACTGGAACCACTAGAGTGTCTTTGTATGCGTTTCTGTACGTATATGTATATGTGCGTATGTCTTTGCACACGTATCACGTTGCATTTCTGTGTGCACACTGTCGATGTCGCCGATAGTAACCTGGTAGATGCTTTTACACATTTACATGAGAAAATAGGGTTTTGCATCCGATCATCAGCCGTGGCACTAATGTGTGTTTCTGCTGGATTGGACTAAAACGACTTTAGTGCAGATGCTTAACTGACTCGCGTCTTAACATCTGATTCGCATAAAGGAGAACTTGGATCACTGTAGATTAACACGTTCTTCAAGTTTTGAAAAAAGTGTTCTCTTGCCCTTCTGCCCGACATCCATGTGTGCACGTTGTTTTATTAACTGTTGTTTCACAGTCGGTTTCCAAAGCAAACAGACTGTGGAGCCTGATCTGTTGTTAATGGTCTCAGCTCACTATGGATGATCGTGTTGTCAGATCAGAATCCATCAATCAACTTGTATTTGTTTCGCCCATATTCACAAATCAAATTTAGTCTCATGGGGCTTGAGGTGCAACATCCTCTGTTCTTAACCCTCAACAAGAGAAAAACTATCAAAAAACCCTTTTAACTGGGATTAAAAACGTAAACCAGCATGGACGGAGGTACAATAGTTACTTGTAACTGGGAACTTCAACAAAATAACAGTATTTACAACATTGAATAGAAGAAACAGTTTGTCACATAGTGGAAACGTGTGTCAACTGCACAACGTGGCCCACGTGAAGGAGGTGACGGGTACGGGAGGAAGAAGGAAAGCCCATTTCAAACAGGCAGGTGGAGAACAGTCACTGCACTAGTTGTATAAACTTCTCATGCATGTACTCAAATCATGATAGAATGTAGCCTCCGTGATTCATATCCTGATAATCTGAGAACAGTTTTCGACTTGTTTCATTAGCCGTCGTTTCTAAACCTTTAGAACCTGTTGCTTCAAACCGTCCGGCCCCCCCCCCCGACAGATAAGCACTTTCAAAACACACACTTCCCCCGAATCCACTTGCTCGCCTCGCAGGGTATGTCGAGCACATTTCAGCCGAGTATCAACCGTCTCTCCTCGGACATGAAAGTGATTGTTTAGACAGGCAGTGAAATGACTCTATTACAGTGTGCATGTGTGAGGACACGGGGAAATGGACTTTCTTGCACCAGTGGTATTTATGATGGGTGAGTAAAAGAGGCGAGAGAGGGATGAAAAGGGAGAGATGGATGAGAAGCAGTTTTAGTCATCATGCTCTTTCTCCTGAGCCTCTTTGTGTGTTGCGGTCGGTTCATCCCGAGCCAAGTGGGAATAAGGACGTGCTGTGTGTGTGTGTGTGTGTGTGTGTGTGTGTGTGTGTTGTTCTCTGCGAGGGCTTCTGTGTCTGCCTGTGCTTGTGTGGTATTGCTGATGGAGAACAGCTTAGAGAGGACACGCCAGACATGTGCAGTCTGCCAGGATCCTGCACACATAGTCCAACAGGAACCATCATTATTAATGCTTTAGTGAGAGGCCATCTCGATGTGGGGCCAATCGAGAGCCACCGCTGCACATAAATCTCTCCCAGAAGTCTGTGGATCTGTGTGGCCAGCTGGCAGGTCGTGTTGGAGGCGTTGGACGGAGGAGAGAAATCCATCCTGTCACGTCTCCCAGTCTGCCTCTCGTACTGGTCTGCAGGCTCTGCTGGTCCTGACTCCTTTCTGTGGCAGCTGGTGACACGTGACAAGGACACAGCAGGAGCTCAGTGTCAAAATAAAAATGTAATAATCAGAGTTGTAGACCTTAAAACTACTTAAATATGTCAAAATATGATATACTAGGTCTTAAATATCTTTAGGTAGGTCTAAACACATACTGTTCGGAACTCGGCTACTTCCGCCAATCGTCAATCATGGGGAAGTGTAAGTAATCGAGCGACTCTGATATCCCTTCACATCTGTCGTACTTGACAAAGCTCTTGTATTATATTCATTATGGGCTGAAAGGGGTATTTTAATAGTCTTAATATTAACTTGAAATTTGCTGAAGCCCTGTGACAACACTGCACTTGCCAGGGTTTTTATAAAAAATCTGGTAACACGGCAAAGGTGTCACATCAGCTGTTCTTTAATAAGGGGGGGGGGGTGTATGAAGAGAGACTAGAGTTATTTTTAAATAAATAAATTGTCATTTGGGCAATCGTCGGTGTTCCAATACACATTCGATGACGTACGTCCTGCACAGGAAATGAAAAAAGCTGTTTACTGAAGAAACGGATGATTCACATCTTTTCCACTAAGTGTCACCAGCTTGTGTTACTCCAGTGCAAACAGCCACAGGTGCATCTGGAGGGAGACATGTTGTTTTATGGACCAGTCGTCTTTGTGAATTCAGGTTGTTCAAGTGCGGCTGGCAATTAGACCGCATCAATCATTTAGAATAAAAAAAAAAATAGAAAAAGCGTAACTTAAAACTGTATTAAGCGCCTGCTGGGCTGGAGAATGATGACCTATATACGAATATTCATCTTTATGTGTGTGTTCATGTGTGTGAGGAGTTGGCATCTTGCCTTTCTGTTGTAGGTACAGGAACTCAGTATCCTGGAATGATGCAATATGTTTCTGCAACTTGCCAACTCGCCAGGGGCAAAACAATAACATCATCACACACCACACCACACACACACACACACACACACACACACACACACACACACACACACTGGGTATGTGTAAAGACTTTTTAATTCTCCAAACTAATTACGGTGGTAGTGGAGTAAAACCTGAGCTCCAAACTTGGCCTGTGTGAGTCTTGATGGATCGTGTGCTTCGTATTCTAGAGGCGAGTTCATAATATTTACCCAGATACCGCAGGAAATGAACGGCTCGAGGTTCGGCCGTTTCACTTTACACATTCTTCAGACCTCACTTTTTTTTTGGCACTTTTTTATTCAAATGTGCGGAGATTAATCTTTTGTTTTATTTTCTCATCGCTCGTTTCTGCGCGCTCCCCCCCCCCCGACCTCCGCTCTGCATATTTGTATCAGGACTCACTAATTGGCTCGGACGCAAAGTGACACCCGGTGACACAGTCGAACCCTTAACCTCTTACAGCCCCCCCCCCCCCCCCCCCCCACATGCTGCTCTCATCCACACTGACACCCAATGCACCTCTTTTCAGATTCCACCTGCTCCCGCTCTCTTCTCTTCATACATGTTATTTTTAAAATAATCACGACTGCACCGTTACAGATATACAGACAGCTCGACTCCCTTGTTTACATTGTCGTCGGCCTTTCTTCCCTTTGCTTTGACTTTTAACAGCCATGCAGCTGGAAGCCAGACGGCTCAATGAACGTTTCTGGAGAGGCCTCGCAGAGCAAAAAATGATTCACGACTCTACATAGTGAGTGTATTTTTTATTGAAATAGTTTGTTCATAAAGCAGGAAAAATGTGAAATCTTTTCCAGGAAAACGTCCTTCGAGTTTCTAAATCGGATACAGAGACCGAGTGAGAGAGTTTTAGCAAGAAAGCGTAAATATATAAATAGTCTGTGGTACAAAACGTTTGGGAACCTCTGATCTCATGATGAGCCAACTGTCAAAATGCATGACCTCACTAGAACAGCACTCAATACCTCAAGGCGGCCCAACAGTGTGATTAGGAAAACACATTGAAATGTTGTAGATCTGGATATTTCTTATTTGGATAACACACTCATTGTTATAACTCCTCTGAACACCTCTTCAGTAAGATCCATGCAAATCTGTGAAAATATCAAAAAATGTTCTGTTTTGCAATGGTTAAAAAACTGTCCGGATCCACGTCAAACGTTTATGGGTTCTTTCTTGGCCCGTGTCCCATTCGTCCACCGCCAAGTTTACTGGAAATGTGCACAGCAGCTTTAACAAACCAATGAATGGACAGTGGGGAGAATATAACCTCCCTGGATCAGGTAATAACATATCTAGTGTAGAAGCATTTCAAAGTTGAAGTGACCCTTGTTTTCACGATTTGTTGTTTTATTCTGAAGGCCGATGTGCAGGAAGTTGAAGAACACACCTGGGCCGTGTTGGGAGGTTAGAGCCAAACTTCCTTTTGCCAAGAGATATCAAATATATACGATACATGAAATGAGAGTGACAACTATAATCCAGTGTTGTCAAGATAACCCACGTAACAGTTATTATTTTAATTCAAGTTATCATTGACATTAATTGATGAGTGTGTGTGTGTGGCATGTGTATGTGTGTGTTTGAGGAGTGGAGGCATGGGGGGGGGGGGGGGGGGGGTTTGACTTGTGGTGTGTCCTCCTGGGGCTAAGATTTTAGTCTCTCTCTTTCTCACCTGGGAAAGGAAACTTCACTGTAATAGACACCCCCACTACCTGAGGCGCTACACTCAAACAGTCACACACACAAACAAAGATACACACAGCCTCTGGTCCTGTTGCTGTATTTCTGTCTTTGTGTGTGTGTGTGTGTGTGTGTGTGTGTGTGTGTGTGTTCATCATATCCACTTATCTACTGTATGCATTGATATTAGTTTCTCATGTCTGAGTCACCATGTCCTGTGCTTTTTATGTCGTTCTATATTTTGTCACCTTTAGTCACCTGCAGTTATCCACTCCTGAGTTTTGTCTTAATTCCAGGTGGCAGAGCTTTGATTTAAAGAGAGAGAGGGAGAGAGGGAGAGAGAGAGAGAGAGAGGGAGAGGGAGGGAGGAGGTGAGAGCAGGGGGTGAATGAGCGAGTTAAATGGAAACCGGAGCTGGTCCGGCCTCACCTGGAGGCGGAGCTGTCTGCCTCAGGGCCACGAGCTGTCACTCACCACAGGAGCGAGCGTGTTGTTCCCAGGACCTTTAGCTCAGGTGAGACGAGTGTGAAGGGGAAACAGTACGAGAAACACCGTCATGTTTTTTCTTCACACCCGCTCACACGGTTTACTGATACCGAGACTTTAACGACCACGTCACCGAGTTCCTGTGTCACATCTTCACACGTCTCCAGAGCTGAGAAGGAGCTCGTTAACTGTGGCTACACACAGATATCTGTGTGTAGCTCTCAAGGAAAGACTCAAGTCATTTAACGTGCGTTCATTGTAGGTGCAGTACGTGTAGTATGTCTACCCAAGAGTATCTGTCTGTGAGATGTGTGTGTGGGGATTCCCAGAGCTGTGTTGACAGATTCCTGTTTCCCGCTCGTGTGGGTGGTGATCCCACGGTGAGTTCTGACCACATTTCCCTGGCCTCTTCTGATTCTGTGTGTATTTCCATAAATCAGTATCTATGTTATCGTGTGTGTGATTGCAGGTCGTCCTTATTTACCCAGAGTGCCGTCTTCCTCACATGTTTTGGAAAATGAATCAAAAACACTCTCTGAAAAAGTTTTGGATTAAATGTCGTGTGTGTGTGTGTGTGTGTGTGTGTGTGTGTGCGCGTGCGCGTGTGCGTGTGCGTGTGTGTGTGTGTTTTATCAGGGCTCCGGTTACGACGGCCCTTTGCCTCACGTTCACTGTCGTCACAGCAACGAAACCCGACGCCCTCGCGCTGGGTGTTTGTTTCACGTTTATTTTTGCAGGAAAGTCGCATCCTCTCCTCCATCCTTCTGCCTCCTTCCGTCCTCCATTGTCTGCAAGTTAAGACGAGTGGGACAGATGTTGAGATAAATCTGTAGATATATGAACAAATGCCGTGTTTGCGGATGTTTGCCTGGCGCTGTTTATATTGTATATATTGTGTTTAGTGTAGATAGAGAAGCAATAGGAGAAACAATGTGGTAAGTGTAAATGTATATTAGATTTTTCTCACACATGGTCAAGTCAAGGAATCAAGTGACAATGGATTTTTAATAATATTAACTTATATAATATATATATTTAACTATTAAAACTATTTATTTGAGATACTTGATGACTTCTTTCCTCACTAGTGATTTTTTTTATTTCAAATAAAAATGTTCCCTTTGCTAAATGATGACCATTGATTATAACTTTATTTGTACGGAACCTTTCAAAACAGCTGTTTCAAAGTAATTGGACCAATAAAGACAACAATACAAAACATTGAAGACAACGAGCAAAATAAAACAATATAAATTAAATCAAAGACAGCAAACAATGTAATAAAATCCAAAAATCAAAGACAATGAATTTGCGACGTAATTTTAAGTTAATGGCAAGAGAAAGGGATATTTGATTCAGTTAGAATCAGATGAAACAATCCCAGTTAATCAACCTGTGGTTTACACCGTTTCATTTCAAGTGTTAACACAGCAAAAGTTTATAAATCTCTGCCTCCATTGTAATCAGGGCGTCGTGACAGCGTGACATCATCTGCTGTCTTTTCTTATTTCGGGTTTAGCAAACTGACAAACCTTTTCCAATACACTTCACCGTGCTGTTAGAAATGTACAAACTAATTCACCATTCGTCCCGTTAAATATTTACATCATATAGATCTGTGATAGTGTGCTGATCGATTTCATGTAGAAAAGAAAAAAGAGTTGATGATTTATAATTTTCTGGCATCTCTACAGACAAAATGATTAATTGATTATTGGAGGGTGATGCTTAGATATTGATGCTAATCACTCAAACAGAGTCATTTTATTTTTCTCCATAAGGTTCATGCTCTGTCAGGCTCAGTGGGATAAATGACTGCAGCGTATCATCCGTTCTGCTGAGAAGGTGATTGGCTGCAATCTGCCATCTCTACAGGACCTGTTCGCCTCTAGGACCCTGAGGCGTGCAGGTAAGATTGTGGCCGATCCTTCCCACCCGGGTCAAAAACTGTTCGAGGTACTTCCCTCCGGCAGGAGGCTGCGGTCCATCAGGACCAAAACCTCACGCCACAAGACCAGCTTCTTCCCGGCTGCAGTTGGCCTTATCAACAAGGCCCGGGACCCCCACCTGACTTGGACTCTTATCCCGCCCCCACGCCTCTAGTCTGTGTTACATTAACACACATTATATAACATTGCACATTGCACATTGCATATTGCACTTTTACAGTTACATTGCACTCCTGTTTTTGCATTTTGCATTTTTACTTTTTATATCTTTTTATTTCATATCTGTTTAAGTACTTATCGTGTTTTTATGTTTTTATGTTCATTGCACCTTATGCCATGCCAAGGCAAATTCCAGGTAGGTGTAAACCTACTTGGCAATAAACACTTCTGATTCTGATTCTGATTCTGATGAGTTTATCTACTCTACACTGAACCATTTATCGTGGGAAGTCCCGATGGAATTTAAATGTGTATCAGTGACTGTATCAGTGACATGCTTTACACACGTAACAGTTTGAAGGACCAATATATATGTCTGTGTCAGCTGCGTGTGCATAGTAACGCTCGCGCTCGGAGGCCAGAGAGTGTGTGTTAGAGTCTGTGCGGAGGCCTGTAGGTGAGAGTATGGTGACAGCTGAATGATGAGGATAATGAATGAAGTGCTGAATGGATTGTCTCCAGGGCCTTTGAGGTACACACACACACACACACACACACACACACACACACACACACACACACACACACACACACACACACACACACACACACACACACACACACACACACACACACACACACACACACACACGCACAAAACTTTTACAAATAACTCCTGCACACACGTCCCTCTTGTAAAGGCCCCGTCTCCTCCTCCTCTTCTCCCTCATCAGACATTCCTCTTCTCCCCAGCGATGGAAGCATGAGTCGGGGCAGCTCTGTCTACTCGCTCCCCGGGCTCTCGCCTGGCTCCCTTTCACTTAGCACCTCCCCGCTCCGGGAACCTCTCCCCTTGCCACCATGCAGCCCGATTCAGGGAGGCCCAGAAATTGGACTCTTCAGCTCCCAAACAGAAGGCCTTTGATAGGTCAGGGCTTCGTTCCCTGGGCCAGAGACCCATCCAGGCTCGGCTTTCACCGGGGGACTTCCACAAACCTCCAGAGACACCAGGAAGGTGCGGGAAGTCCATATTTTGTTCAAATATGTGACCTTGTAGATTCTCTATTTCGATTCATTCTCAGGCCAGTGCACACACATTTGTTTCCAGCAGATTAAGGAAACAGGATGGGGATAGAGTGAGGAACATAAAATGTGGTTTCTGGACTTTTGATGCACATTCAGAGGTGCTTTGTGTTTCCCTCACATGCTGCTGCCCACTGCAAATCAAATTTTCTTCCCCCGCTGCCACTCTCCTTTCCCTGAAGCCTAGAAATCTCCCATATTTGACATGCAGACTTGAATACAGAGGACATTGTTTCCTCCGTACGTGTGTGTCTGTGTGTGTGTCTGTGTGTGTGTGCGTCAGCTTTCCTGTAAAGTTGTTGAGACATGACAGTCCTGGCAGTTCCTCCTGTTCTTGTTGGATGAACTCTCTGTGACTTTCTGCTGAGTATGTCGCTACTCAAGTAACACACACACACGTACACACACAGACACACACACACACACCTGGCACAAAAACAGGTAAAAGCAGGAAGTAGAGGGCAAGCGTCTGTTTTTTTCTTATAATTAGGTATCTGTGTCTCGATCTAAACGTGAAAAGGAGCAAAGGGCTGCAGGCCATTGAAATTGACAGATGTAGTCACACCAGTTTGTCTATCTAATTAACAAACATGAATTGCACAATTGTTACAGTGAGTCAGTTAAAGTGACAAAGGAAGGCTGTGTGTGGGTGTGTGTGGGCGGAGGGTAATTGTGCACACATAACTACATAATCATAATAATAATAATGATTTAACTGTATCTTTCCACTGAGTTGCTTTTCGTTTGAGTTTCATGCAGAAAAATTGTGACTTCAGACACAGCAAAAGTCACAATCTGTTGCGTAACCATAGCGAACGTGCTCCTGCTGCTGCCACGTTGTCGTCACCGTGCTCTGTGCGAGCCTGAGATCCAACCCACCACCTCCTGGGAACTCCACTGCCATTGATAAAGGAGCTGCCTCTGAACATGACGCGGCCAGCGATTGCATTTCCTGTTGCAGTAAAAAGTATAGATGCATTTTTCTAGATCGAGGATGTGTGACACCACATGTGTGAGTTCAACTTGTTCCCCATCTTTTGCCGGCATGTGCTCAGCTGTTCCCACGTCTAATCTCCGCCGGCTTAAACCACTTCATCATGCCAAAGCCACCACTTAAACACACACACTCGTACACAGAAAGTTGGTAAGTTCGCTCACACGGAACGGTTCGGCATCGGTTTGTGCACCAACGCACACACACACACACACAACGCACACACGCACACACACATGCACACACGCACACACTTTCACAGAGACAGAGAGAGATTGACCTGCCCTGCAGTGTTAGAGAGCAGCTTATTATGAAAGAGCATTTTCTGCATTCCAGACATGTCACCTAAAACCTGCTGTTTACCATTTAGTGCTGTGGGAGCTGTCCATCCAACCGCTCACCGAGTGTGTGTGTGTGTGTGTGTGCGTGTGTGTGTGTCGATAGGCTCCATCTAATCTCGCTCTTAAGGCACTGAGTGAACATGTCAAGACCTTACTCGGGTTGTGTATATGTGTGTGTGTTTCTGCGTGGGGAGGTTTAGGCGCAGGATGACAGGTTGTCATGTTATCCAGGTGCTTCTGCTAAGCTCTTTGTTGACATCATCGATAGGCGATACGCGCGGAGTGCGGAGGGAAAAGGGTTAACGGGAATGAAAATAGAAAACCAGCTGTGTTGTAATATGTCTTTAATCTGTCTCTGTTGATCTGAGTGCGAATCGTTGAAGGATTTATATCAGCAAGTATTTCCAGTCGCAACACTGATTGGAACAGATAATACTTTGTTTGTCTGAATCACGTTGGTTTCGTTGTCATTGAAAACACTAATAACAAACTTTGTCTTATTCTTAGATTTCCCTCAGCTTCATTCCAGATGTTCCACACACACCCTCTCCACCAGAGACATTTAACTCAAACACTGGTCCCACAGGTTTCAAGCAAGTCCGATTGAACTAATTGCTCCTAAACACAGATTTCCAATCATAATAACTTCACGTGATTTATTGTCTTCTCACTCGGTAGATCAGCGGTGCGGGTTACTTCAAGTCAAACCAGCTAGTTGGTCTATAAAACATGAACTTAACAATGAAACCGTGTGTTTTCTCGACCTTACCTGCTACAAGACAGATAACTGGGTGTAAGCTGAAGATGGAAGTGGCAGACAAAAGGACGCAGATGTTTACCGGGGGATGTGTGTCACGGGAGCAAGGAAATATAAGGTTTCAGAGTCAGATTCACATATCGCTGTCGTGACGTTGCATTTCGAGGCCGTGACCTCTGAACCTGACCTTGAGGAAGCGAGTCGCACCTGTTCCCGAATAGAAACTGAGCAGACGGAGGGGAAGGGGAAAAAGCGAAGCGCTCATCTCTTCCCTCTCCCCGCTGTCACTTGCAGTTTCATCCAATTATGTCTGAACAGTGAGCGAGACACTGTGAGACGGAAAGACAAGAGTGATGCACAATGAGAGGCATGTGCAAAGCTGCAAATCCTGTTCCACGTTTATGTGTTCGCCGTAAATCAGTCATGTGTTTATTGTTTTGGTTTATTGGTGTCAGAGGGGAACATGCAGCCTCTGAAGCTGTGTGAGAAAAGAAACTGCTCATTGCTTTGTTCGAGGATTTGCGGTGATGATTTAATATTTGAATCCTCGCTGACGTACGTTGAATGTGCGTCAAAGCTCTGCTGTAAATTATCTTAAATAAGCAGAGACACCAGCGGAGCGTCAAAAAAACACCACTGTCCTATTTACCAGATTTACGTAGCTCTCCAGCTTTCTGCTTTCCTCTGAGTGTTTGTTTCAGTGCACAGTGTGTTAACGTCCTCACATCCGCTGACGTGAGTCACGCACTTTTTATGAACAGCCAGTCTCCACACCTGCGTCTCTGTGTCTTTGCAGTTATATGTGAACAGGTGTGAAAAGGTTAGAGTGTGAAGGAGGAGGTGATGCAAAGGTGAAACACAGCAAAAAGGGTGAGAAACCGAGGCCAACAGTGGAAGTTGATGTTCCTGTGCCCCAGGGTGTTGTGTGTGTTTGTGTGTGTGTGCCCAGGGCAGAGTATTAGTAACAGGATATGGCTGCAGTCGAAATCTGGAAACTTGTACCTCCTTATCTAGAGGGCAAGTGAGTCTGTGTGTGTCGTTTTTCTCATACATACCTGATCCCGATAACATCCACCCTATGTGTGTGTGTGTGTGTGTGTGTGGTCTGTCTGTGTGTGTCGTGTGTGAAGAGAGAGAGACAAGTCTCAGCTTTCTGTAAAGTCCCTCTGATATCGCTCAGGGCTCAGAGGCAGGGCGAGACAGCGACTGAACTCTTCACCAGAAACATCATGCGAGTGGACAAAGACGAACTCCAAACATTCAGATGAAGGCGTCATTTAAACACCGTACACCCAGAGCATGTGGTGACTTGTTATTTTTATACACTCAATTTAAATTCTTAGTGGAGCTGTTATTTATTCCCCCCCCCAGTTTAAATGATGTGACTGTTATTTACTTGTTTTTTGGGGGGGGATATATAGAAAAAAGACATTGGACTTTTCCAAAACAAATGAACTTGTGGGAAAGAGAAAGTAAGTGCGATGTTACTGGAATCACAGGATGCTGAAATTATAACCAACGTGCTGACCTCTGCACTTTGCAAAAAACAGGACAATAGAACTCTGTGTTGTATAAATCTGTGGATACAAAGCTTTGCAGCGGCGTTGACTGAGGTGCAGTCGTTTCGAAAATGCTCAGTATTTGCGGGTGTGCAGACAGGTCCGAGAAATTCCATTGTGAGCGACTGACGGGAGGATTGAAATGCGAGAAGTCATTAATATTGTTAAGGACGAGCTGTTGTAATTAATGTCATGAATCATGCTGCTGTCACGGTGTGGCAGAAGACGACTGGGGTGAGGCAACATGCCAAAGTGTGTGGTGTGGTGTGGTGGTGTGTGTGTGTGGTGGTGGTGTTGTGGTGTGGGTGTGTGGATGAGTGTGTTGGTGGGTGTGTGTGTGTGTGTGTGAGAGAGGGAGAGATTGTTAAAAAATGATTTTAGGTCCTGTACACACCTCTTCCTACATAATTTCACTGTGTCTATATGTTTTCGACCACCCTCCACCCTCCGCCCTTCTGCCAGCACTTCCCCCTCGTCTCCCCTGTGTTTTTAGGAAGTTTTAGGTTCTGTCTGTGTTTTTTTTTTTTTTTTTTGGGTCTTCCTGAAAAGGTAAGACGATCCATCCTCCTTTTTTCTTTCTTTCCGAGAACAATGCAGGGGGACGGTTGGTGCTGGTGCTAAAAAAGAGCGAAGGACAGATTGAGTCAGAGAGAGAGAGAGAGAGAGAGAGAGAGAGAGCAGAATCTGGGGGAAGAGAGCGGTGAATGCTGAAGCTAATCACGGTGGCCAGACCACCTTGTCTGCAGATATACATATTAACCCCCAATCTGATCTGAGCATAAACTTCCCCAGCTTGATTTCCTCTGTTCTTATTTTACGCGTGTGCCGTCCTCACAGGCCGTCAATCGTTTGTTCCTTGTTGTTGTGCTTTCTTTCTCATTGTAATCTGTTCTTATTCAATTCCCTGTTCTCTATAATCCTTCCATCAGCTTGCTTTTGTTTCTTTTCCCCCTTTTACTTTTCTTGTTTTCGAATCCCTCCCATCTCATCCTTCTCTCCGCCCCTTTTCTTTTACTCCAAAACATTCAATTTGATCTTGCTAATTGATTGTTTATATTAAAACACTGCATCCAAATACAATGCATAGAATTCTCAAACTATTATTTACTATTGCTTATAGATCATCCATTTTGAAAACGTTTTGTTTTCTAAAAATTACTCGTAGTGAATTAGTTAGTTTAGTTCAGTGTAATGACGGCCTATCGTGTCCTTTGTTAGATTTGAGGACATTTACACTCCACTTAAACGTGAACTTGTCAAATATTACAGGGCAACATTTAACATGACACATTAAGTTCCCTTCATTTCTGGCAATTATTCAACGGCACAAGGGAACAAAGGGGGAAACTGTCTCAATCATATTTCCTGCAACTTCATTGGTTGGCAAAGGGAAACCACCTCGAGGCAGTAATTGTGGTTTTCTATGCTAAACGTCAAACCAGGTTTACGTTAGAGGGAATGATATTTAATTATATTGATTCATAATAATAAGTAGTTCAAAGACTACTTACAACTGCAACGCCGTTATGGTTGAAGACTGTATATGAACAATGGAAGATTACAAAAGCTTGTCATGAATAGAAACAGTAACTGAGGTGGATGGGACCTAGCAAAGTGCTATATTAGTCAAAACCTTACAAACTATATGTAAGACTATAATACAGATGACTTTACAGATATCACTGCACTGGTTACATGAGCAGTGAGTGTACAGATCGCTGTATATGTCAGTGAAGCCATTGCCCGGCTGCAGCGCACAAACCAGATGCCTCTCCGTCACCATTTGCGGTGTCACCAAGAGCTTTTCTTCTTTCAAACTCCCAGTCGCCATCAGACATGAAGCATTTTACAGTCGGCTCAACATAAATCCTCTTCATGGTTTAGAAATGTAATCTCCTTTCATGTGGCGAAGGGCAGAGGCTCAGAGGGAAGGCGGAGGTCTCAGTGTAGACGCTGAGATGTGACTCACTTCACACAGAGATAGAGGTGGAGGCGTTTCCCTGCTCGGTTCAGTCTGGATACCTTGTTTGTGTGAATGACACTTTGTCTGCTGCCAGTCTCGAGTTCTGTCTCTTCTGCTGATCGTCCTCCATCGTCCTCCATCGTCCTCCATCGTTCTCCCAGTGGTCACTGCACTTAATGAGCGGTTTGACTATGTGTGTTCTTCAGAGTGAATTATCAACACATGTGGAACACCTCCCTTTTCCACTCAGTGAAATCGAATCTGATTTTCAGGGTTGAAAATTCTTATTCTTCCTCCTTCCCATTTACCTTCTTTAATTTTTCTGTGTCTTCCTGTGGCGTATCGATCACACTCCCCCTCTCTCTCTCTCCTCTCTCTCCTCTCTCTCTCTCCTCTCTCTCTCTCCCCCTCCTCTCTCGCTACCTGATATGGAAGTCAGGTCATCGATGCTCGTGTCAGACGGAGTCGTGAGTCATGCTTCTATTCGGATGCTTATGAACTGACCGCCATATTGGATTACTGAACAAACAAACTTTGAGCCGGCAGAAAATCCATTAGCTCTATCGATAAACACAGACACGAGCATGAACGCCTGCAGTTACGTGCAATGAAATGCAGATGGATCAGACATGTTCTTAAACACACACAAGCCCGACGCACACAAAGCGAGCAGCGCACACTTAACGGACACGTAGAAAAATAAACATGACTCCATTAGCTCTGTCAATAAACTATAATACAAATAATACGCATATTTCTTAAATACCTAACGGCAAGAGCGTGTTCTGTGTCTTTGTTTGCTCATGTTGAAGCCAGACTAAAGAGGGCATCAAATAACTAATTAAAGCTTAACTCTCTATACATCAGTGTGGTAAGAACTACTTTCAATAACAGAAACCATCTTTGAGAAATAAATGATTTGATGTGTACTTTGGCTTAATTAGGTCCCTGTCCCATCTGCTAGCATGGATGAGGGTCAGGGTTTATGACCACCAGGGGGCGATCAAGCTGGTTTGGCTTCACTTGTGAAGATGTGTATTCCAAACAGTGAATGGTCGACTCAGGCAGTTTTGACTGTGTCCCAATGAGAGGTCACATGGACTGAAGGTTTGGTTATGATGAGGTTTTGCCTCCGGAAAGCTCCATAAAGAAATGACCAATTTCTGTTTTTCTTTTCCTCCTCCGCTGCGTTTCTCTCTCCAGAGTAAAAAAATAAAAAATTCCTGCGTGGAAACACTGAGCTCGAACATCAAAAGGAAATGACTGCTGAATATGAGAACTTTTACATAAATTCCACTCTTAATACCACAGCTCAGTGTGCATGCTGGCTGGCCGTGGACACACACACACACACACACACACACACACACACACACACACACACACACACAGGTGCAAATGCACACAGGCAAACTGTACACACACACACACACATTTTCCATGCGGTTAACACAGTGGTAGCATTTTGCGATGGAGGTTTTTCCTCAATTACCAGCTCTGTGAGGGACCTTTCAGAGTGTGTTAGCCCGTCACTGAGGTTAGTGGGAGTGGATACATTCCCAGCACACACTGGTTAATGAGCTAGGGAAGTTTAAGGGCAAGTTTTACAGCTGTAAAGCTCTTCATCATGATATTAGACACCAAGTACATATTTTTCTCCTGAATATTCTTGTTTACTCTGATATACACCTTCGGGATGCTTCCGCGTTTTCTAACTGTGTAGGTTTGTCTACGGGGTCAGGATATATGTTGAAGGGGAACTTCTGTACTCCTGCAGAGTTCCTCTTCTCACACTGATGAATATTCAAGTTAAGTTTTTCTGCTGAGTTTGCTTTTATGAGATATTCGATGCTTTGGAAACAAGGTGAAACGTCACGGGTGACAGCTGAGTCGTGATTGGCCGAGCGTGTGTATCATTGTGTGCTTCAATGGAAACTTGGAAACTCTTTGGACTCGTGAGAGTTATTAGGATTTTGAGGTCTTCGTGCCAGGAGAAAGGAGGATCTACAGATCCACATAGGATCCATCAGTTTTGAATATAAATGGATTGTTTCTCAAATCATGTTCGTCTCTGCCTGTCCAAATGTTTGACCTATTTTTCCGACATGAAATATATCCGGTAACTAGAGCAATGCCACGTGACGGAGGAACCTATGGGGCAGTTGCATCACTCCAACATGACGGATGTCCTGTCAACATGAAGCATGATGGGACCTTTCCACAGTGTTCTCTGACCTATCCAGTTTCAAACCACACACATTCATGTACTGCAACCAAATATGAGCCCACTCCCGCCCTGACACAGTTTGTACAGACGGCCTCTCAACAACAAGTGCCTGGTTTAAAAATAACCTTTGTATCATTAACGATGTGGGACCTGATTGGTTGAGAGCAAGGACATATGACAGGTGTCGGCCAATGGAGAGAATGGAGGACAATGAGGATTAAGTTACCTGCATGTTTGCTGTGTGTGTGTGTGTGTGTGTGTGGTGTGTGTGTGTGTGTGTGGTATTTATATCAGCAGTGAAAGTGTCAGTGCGAGAAGGTCAGGACTCTGGGTAAACACTTGTGCCTGCAGGATCACTGTAACGCCTTGTTAAACATGTGGTCAGTAGCGCATGGGTGAGATCTGACAGCACGGACTCGGAGTCTCGATTCAAACGCTTCAAGATGAACAGAATTAGATTTCTGCCGTTAAGTGACCTCACAGCTCTCTCTCCTCCTCCCTGCAGCCTGCTGCCTGGAGCAGAAATCAAGACGACCATATTGCACAATTTATGTCAATCCAAATGGAGCAGAAAGGACTTGAGTAGGCGATAAAGTGCATATTTGCCCGGTGCTGTAATATGGTCTGTTGCACAGTGAAACGCTCCCTGAGTGATGTGAAGTCATGCAGGTCATACAACGGGAGTCAGCTCTTTATATCTCATTCGCTGGGTGGATTCCATGGTGGCACAAAAAAAAGAGCGTAGCCACAAATCCTTTATTGCCGCCGTCTTGTGTTTCATATTCACAATTGGTTGTCGTTCTCTCTGTCTTCGTATCTTCCCTTCTATTCTTTATTGTGGGATGACGACAGTTGACAAATGTGGGCTCAGATTTCCCAATTAAACTCAGGGGCCACTGCTTCGTATTGTTCTGAATGTCAAAACGCTCAGATCATCGTCACTCATCATTCAGCATCAGAATCCAACAGGTGCACAACATGTTTCACCTGGTTACTGAGTCCGGAGACGGTTTCACGACGGGGGGGGGGGGGGGTTTGTGGCAAAACATCAGTTGTTGCAATCAAGAGCAATTCCGATTGGCTCCGATTGGTTCACAGATCATACGCCGCCCCTCCCGACAGGCGGACCGGCTGATTGAAGAGCCACATGTCGGTTTGGAGTCCAGGCTGAGCTGGGAAATGAGGAATGGTCAAATTTGTTCAGTGGCACGGAGTCAAAATCTGGAGTTTAGCTCTGAACTGAGATCCAAAACCAACCACTATAATGTGGGATCCTGACCCTTTTGCTTAGAAACGTTAATGAGGACATATTTGATACTGTACTTTACAGTGTATAAAGTGTAGCCTACATTGTGCGTTACATTATTCTATTGAGTAGAAGCAGTGCAACAATTTGTCCAAATCATTTGTTGCTAGTTCCAGGTATGGAGACAGTAAAAAAAAAACACGCAGACGAGATTCATGTGAATGAAGCGACTCGCTGTCCTCCCACATCCTCTCTGAAGCTCCTCGGGCTCATCAGCCTTTGTGAAGACAAGGTTTTTACTGTGTCACCTCCTGCTCTTCGACATAGATCACAACACGGGACCAACTGTTGTCGTAAAAAAAGTTTCTCATGTGCCACAGCCGAAGATTCTGGTGGAGAAAGGATGAGACGGGGAGAAGAGTTCAAACAGACAGAACGTGTGGGAGGATTTCACACGGGGGAGACATCGAAACAGACAACCAGACTGAGAGACACAGAGTGGGCGGACGATGGGCTCCCTCAGGAGACGCTCCGTCCAGAACTCAGCTCCTTGACACAGCGTGACCGTACACCAACTCTCAGACACACGGACACACAAACGCTGACCCCAGGGCCGCGGGTTCAGAGGTTCGACTCATGGTTCCCCCTCCGTGTCCTTTAAAAAAAATCTGCACATGACAATTACGGCGAATTTGATTAACAGAGCGAGCGGCACGGCTATCGCTGGGCCAGTGTATCGCGTTTCACTAGCTGTCATTTATACAGCCACGGGAAGGATGGGGGAGTCCCTTTACTGGCCCGAAGCAGACTTCAAACAAAGCCCAGTGGAGAGAGGGAGGGAGGAGAGGGAGAGAGGGAGAGAGAGAGAGAGGAGAGAGAGAGAGCCAAGAGCAAATGAAAGAAGGACGAAAAGAAAGAGAGGAAAAACAATTGCCCAAATGAATGAGCAGACAGAGACAATTTAACAAGAGATGTGGGAGCATTCCCCCAGTCATCGCGCGTTGGGTTTCACTTTGGCAGCTCCGTGTGAATAGCCATTAGTTTTCCAAGGCCATCACATTGTACAATTGCTACTATGTCAGGGAGACGAAAAGCCCCCCCATCCGCCCGCGCCGGCGTATGGATACTGTCATGAAATCAGTGCGACCATGAAACAGCCAGACAAGCGGTCTGGAAATCAGGCTCAAGTTGTTCACCAGGGGAAGGAAGAATGTGAAGCTCTCTGGTGAGACGCTAAATGGTTAAACACCTCGGTTGGATTTACCATTCCAGGACAATAGACACACGTGCACAGACATATATGCACACAGACATATATGCACGTGCACGAATGGAGAACACAAATTGCACATTTACACCAAAATACGTGTTTATGCGCAGGATTTTTTAAATTCAGAGAAACCCGACAAAAGGTGACGACTCTTACTTTTCTGTTTATTTTCCCCTGTGAGTCATGTTTGACGCATCTTTTACGGAACAAAGAAAACAAATCGTTGTTGCACGTTGTTTCTAAGATGTCATGACAGAGTGTAGCGTCTGCACTGCTAAGATAAAGAGGAATAGGTCTTTTGCACCATAGTCAGTGGGTAAACGCAGGTTTTTTAAACGGGGTAAAAAAGGTAATTGACTCCCTTCCCATTGCCGATCGGAGCTGGAGCCGATAAAAACCCGGGAGTGAATGATTGGAGCCATTCCGTTTTTTTTTTTTAGATCAGTGGAAATGGGTCTTTATCTGCACACAAACACAGTCAGTCAGTCGGACCCTTCAGGGACAAGATCTGTCCTGTTAGCCCCCCCCCCCATTCATTTTGATTGGGCCCACTTGCTTTTACGAGCACTCCGACCAAATCCGACTGCTTTTATTGAGACCTTTCTTTTCTCTCTGTCTCTCTTTCTCTCTCCTGCACACTGCACGGACAAACCCTCTTCATCCGACGTCTAGCTCTGCTAATAGAAGTCAAATAAAGTAGGACTTTGTGTTACAGCTGTTTAACATTCAGACCCGGGCCCTTGTTTGGCCGCTCGGGGAAGACGGAAAGAGAGCCGAGTTATTTTCCAGTCACATCAGCGTTTGAGTGGCTCGTGGGCCGTGAGTGTTATCAACCTAAACAAATCGCCAAACAGCGGCTCTAATGCAGTCGCGGGGAACGCTGGATTTATTTTTCTTTCAGGGATACAAATGGTTTAGTAATAAAATTTCTGCACAGGCTTTTGGGGCTTAATGGCCACCTCTTGACAAGTGTAAATGAATGGCCAGCGAGGCCGAGCGAAGGGAGGTGCAAGGAAAGAGAGAGAGAGAGAGAGAGAGAGAGAGAGAGAGAGAGAGAGTAGTAGCAGTGAGAAACAAGGTTTGAGATGAAACATGCTGTTCTCGCCTCTGACACACACCCACACACACAGTCTGCAAGCAATTTCACAGAGCTAGGTATTCTCTTCCTTGTTCAGCAAGACGTTTCATTAATCTACGCAAATGCACTCAGTTGTGTGTGTGTGTGTGTGTGTGTGTGTGTGTGTGTGTGTGTTGTGTGTGTGTGTGTGTGTGTGTGTGTGTGTGTGTGTGTGTGTGTGTGTGTGTGTGTGTGTGTGTCGGCTGTTAGAGTGTGTTGTGGTCTGGCAGGGATGGTTGATGGAAATGTGCTGAGTCGGGGCCATGAGGAAATGCAGCTGTTGAACAAAACGGGCTCAGCAATGAGTTTGTCTTTCTCTCTCTCTCTGTCTCTGTTTCTTTACCCCTGCATCCCTCTGTGGAAATCAAGAATCACTATACTTTAATGCTCCGCTTTTACAGGTGCTCCCGTGTTTTGCATGTCTATTTTGAAATCTGTGTGTGTGTGTGTGTGTGTGTGTGTGTGTGTGTGCGTGTGTGTGTGTGTGTAGCGGTCGATTTAAGTGTCCCCGTCCCTGGTGAATTTGATGGAAATCAAATCCATGCTATCGGGCAGTGTTTACGTGACCTTGGCTCTAATTAACTACTTCAGATCCATTCAATTCATCCTCTGTGATGGACTAGTCCCGACTGAATGGGGCGGTCCTGAAAACGTATTAAACACCCCCCCCCCCCCCCCCATTCCTCTTAGTGTAGGCAGATCAAAATCTATGAGTCTGAGTTTTAAAGGGATGATAATGTGATTAAAGTTGCATGTTATCTATTCCAGTGATCTTATCTCAGTGTATCTTAAAATGCATTTAGAGTTAATGGTTTAATTCTAAAAACTTTGTATAAAAATACAGTTAAGAGGACTGTTTTCAACACGTTTAAAGAAAAATAAATAAAATAATCTTCTTTAAAGCATCAACTTCAGCAGAATCCGAGGCTGTGAGGTGGAGAAGAAGGGTCGAGTGTGTGTGCACAACAGAGGAGAGCTGATCCCCCCCCCCCCTCCTCCTGCACATGCATGTAAATCCCTGCACGTTTTAATGGCAGGCTGATTATCAACAAGTCCATTGTTCAGCGTATTCTCAACATCTGCTCTCTGTCCATCCACAGATCTGCACGTAGGCCACCACACCGAAAAATGTGCACGCATCTGTATATCAAGCAGGAAATCATGTCCCGCTGCTTAATACAAATCCATATCAGATATGATCACACATTCAGTACAGTCCCAGTTGGACATCTGGTCTGTACTCGCTTGCTCTCTTCCTTTTCTTTCCTCACTGAGTCTGTTTCAGTGACTTCTGAGATGTTCCCAAGCTAAACTTGCCTTATAAACACCTGCAGCTCACAACTATTTTTAAATCAACTTTGTAAACTCAACTGTAATGAGCGGACACAGAATTCTCACTTGCTCCCATATTTGATTTCAGCCGTCGAGCAAAAGACAGTTTTGAAATATGGGCCTTAACTAGAAAAATAAATGGACTGTGTCAAAAAAAGATTCAGTGCTGCAACTCAATAAGTTCTCATTAGTGAGATCTGTAAACACACACACACACAGACACACACACACACGTCAACTGCAGTGTGCATGGTTCGTGATTCTGGAGAAACACAAATACACACAGATCTGAATGGCTAATGTCAATGTCAGTGTGGAGTGTAAAGAAAAACCTGTCGGTAACACACCAACACACACACACACACACACACACACACACACGCCACGGAAAATAGACTCCTTGCTGTCACGTCTTTTTATGTTCGGCCAAGAGACACACAGGGAGAAACTGAGGCTGACATTTCCAGTATGTTATGAAGTGAGAGAGCAAAATAAACATAATAAATTGTGGGATTGACATCATGTGTCTGCTCCGGAGCGCCAATGTGAAAAAAGAAATGCCCGGGGGACAGTGTGACGCTCAGTCAAGAAGAGCTGACTGAGAGACACCGAACAGCTCATTGGGAAAAGGGCTGATTTTCCCCTTGAAGACTATTTAACCACAAGAGGTAGCAACTCCCGCAGAACTGCTGCCTGATTTATGATTTATATACGTCTATTTTTTGAACTTGTATCACAACAATGTGACAGGTTCTTATTTTTATCTGAAGGGTGTAAGTGCAGGTGCCCAAGGAGGATCTCCGGAGGCACCTGAAGCCTCTCTGGTCTCGGTCCAAGCTGCAGCTCTGACCTTTCCGAGGGCTCAGCAGGTTTCTCTCTCCGTTCCAGGGGCCCGGCTGAAAACCAAAACAGATATTTTCCCCTCTGACATTTAAGGAAAGTCTCCGTCCACACGAACGTTTGTTTTTAAAAAAATATCTCCAGACGAGATCACAGAAACAAAATGCTCGAACAAGCATGCTGGGCCAGTGATAAAGGCGACGTGGACATTCCGTCAAATACCAGAGAAGAACACTATTTATTATGATATGAGACGAATGTGCAGCGATGCTAAATTTAGCTGCAAACTTGTAATTAGAGCGAGCAGTGATAACTGAACCGGGAGAAACCTCCAGTGTTGTTGTTTCTGGTGTTCACTCGTTTCACAAGGCAACAGTGTGAGGTGGGCTGTGATGTCATCGTTTCCCAAACTCTCCTTTTTACACTGAAAATCCTCGCTTTGAGAAACTGTTTGTAAAAAAAATCAGTTTTATTGGAAAAGCCTTCCCTGATTTCATTTGAGTTTTAATTCCCCAGATTCTCTTTTCACTTTTATTCGTTCCATTTTTCGAAATGTTGATTTTATGACCAGTCCATTTATTTTGCTGCCATTATAAACCACTTTATAATGAGGACTTTGAAAAGTGCCCTACAAATTAAGTTTATTATTAATTAATTCATTAATATTATATTATAAGGTCAAAACTACACTATTTCCAAAGTCACATTTACATTAAAATCTGAACCATTGAAAACAGCCACATGATTACATTATATTATCTCCAGACTTATTTATGAATTCAGAATTTGTCCTTAATCAGTCCTTTGAGGACACTGCTTTCTGTCTTCACTGTCTTTTAAAGATACCCTTTTAAAAAATCAACGTGTGTGTGTTGAAGTGTGTATGCTCAGATGTGTGTGTGTGTGTTTGGTGGTTGTGTGTTGATCCAGAGCTGTGTGTTACTCCAAATGGGACAGAGACTCCACCTCTCACCTTTTTCGAACCGCAGGAAAAACAGGGAGGAAGGAAAGACGATGTGTTGAATGTGTGCGATAGACAAAACAGGAGAAACGACGAGAGGGAGAGGAGGGAGTCGAGGAACGGGGAGAAACACTGAGAGCGTTGAAAGATTCTTAACAGCCATCCGAGGCCCTGGATGTTTATTTTCCCTAATTATGCATATGAGCTGTAACGCGATACGCTGTGCTGTGGGAATGCCACAAAACTAATTATGGTGTAACTCCGATCCTAATTAGCCCATAAACACACAGACACAGACACACACTCAACACGCATGCTCACACGCGCAGTAAAACCCGTGTCTCTATTACAAACTGCTCCAAAAGCTGTTAGTGTAGCTTCTTGCTGTCGCACACAGACGCACCGAGCTGCCTCATTTACAGTTTACAGTTTAAACGCTGGCTGTGGTATTCGGCGTGGTCGTTAATGGGAGACCGTAAAGCTCACGGCTGCCGTTTTAGGTACGTACAGAAGACTGGAAGCGCCTATAAGCCCACGTTATGTGGACATCTGATACGTGAGTGTCTAGACGATCCGGTGCAGATTTGTTTTTTTCTCTCTTTGGGAATCCTCAAATCAAAACGTACAGTACGGGAAGCGAAAGTCCAAACGAGACATTTTAGGTTTTATTCTAACGAGATTAATAAATCAACATCACACACAAATTTAAAATGGATAACGTACATTTAACAGTCCTGTAGCTCATATTTCCTCTTGTAATATTCATGACATAATAATTAAATATGTCCTTTTAAACGACCAAACATCAGATTTGTGTCAACTGTGGCATATTTTGTAATTCCCCCTCTGACGCTACGTGTGAGATGTGCTCCACTTTTTCAGTCCCCGGTGTGTCACCGTATCCTCTCTTCTCCGGTTCCAGACATGAGTCCAGTGTAAACCAGGCATGACAGACACTCTATACTCCCGTGTACGGTGTCTGACTTGGCCTCAGCCACACTCTGATGTTCAAATCACTGGTAAACGATACGCGCGCTGGTCCATACCTTGATTTCCAAACACCGTGCGCAGTATTTGTGTCGGTATATTTTGCGAAACCTATGAGTGTGGATGGTGTAAACTACTGATCAGCGCGCAGTGTTGTATGTTTAGTGTAGAATCTTAAGGTAAAACTGTCAAAAATCAGCTGAAGCTTGTTGTGTATTTGTTGCTTATCCCAGCAACCCCCCCCCGTGTTGTGAGTGTGCACATTTCTTTTGTGCTCTTGAATCCAAGTTGACTCCACTTCCAGTGCCACAACGCGCCGTAAACTCAAATTAAATGTTTTCAAGAGGTGCTGGATTCACTTCAGCTAAAAGCATTTTTTCTTTTTTCTTCTAACAAATCTAATTCATTTGAGTGGATTATCTTCATCAGTCGTTATCCCATCTTAAGTCCCAACGCATGTAAAGAAATATAGCACCATAAGGTTTGCAGAAAGCCAGATTGGGTTAGATTAGACGCAAGTCATTCAGAAAGGAGCACGAGGTGTGTAACTCTACCCGACCCCCGGCTCTCAGCTTCAATTTAAATGAAAAACGCTGCGAGCACAAGCCCCTCCGTGCACAGCCCCAGCTCTGTAAGGGAAGAACTCAGGCGAAACACCTTAAGCCTCTTTCAAACAAATTTGCCCGAATCAAAGTGGCACTTATGAATAATTACACCGGGTGTTTTTATGTTGGAATAAGAAGGAAAACAACAATTAACCGTGAAAGTTTTCCCCCTTTTTTCAGCTGCGCCGCCGCCTCCTCCTCCTCCTCCTCCTCCTCCTCCTCCTCCTCCTCCTCCTCCTCCTCCTCCTCCTCCTCGCGGGCAGCTCTGTCGGGGTGTATGTGCCCTGATAGCTTGGGGAAGTATCTATTTACTTAGTGATTAGGACAATTTGACTGTCGTGGGCTCGTAAACTCAAACCATTCACTGCAGCAGATTGGCCCAGACAACATCATCAAGCCACAATGTGCAATACAGACACACATACATGGACGAGTACACACACTCACACAGGCTGAACCCTGCTCTGCTCAACAAGCCCCTCATCTGGATTTCTGTCTGTCTTTTCTTTTTTCTTTTTTCTTCTCCGTGTTACCCTCAAACTTAAATAAACCTTCACATATAATTACGGCCAATTCTGTATATTTTCACGTCCATTTCCTTGAAACACTCAGAACGATAGACCTCTAAGAGCCGAGCTGAGCCGAGCGTCCTGATGAGCGAACAGCGCACACATGCTTCTCCACTCGGGGAAGAAGTGAAAGAGCGTCTCTTATTGATTCAGAGGTAAAAAAAAAAAGGTTAAGAGCAACATTAGTCGCTCTGTCCTTCGCCCCGCGTAGCAGCCGCTGTGTATTTGGTTTGTGCGAGAATGCCGTTCATGTGATCTGCCGCCGCCGCGCAGTGATGAAAACATTATCAGAGTCAATATTATGAGTGAGAAAAAGGTCCTCTTACGCAGAATGTGGTATTGTGGTCACGTCTTGATGTCTCACTCACGTTAAGTGCCAGAAGTGGTAAAAAGGGAGGCATCGCAAAAGTCAAGTTAAACACTCAATCTGGAATCGAGTTTGGCGCCACCTGTGACCTTCTGACCCACAACATGCGTGCGCGTGCACGTGCCCACGCACAGGCACACGTGACGGGAAGTTGTTTTACATTACTGGAAAAATTAGGCAGAATAATAGTCACAGTAGTTTCTCATATTTTGGATTTCCACAAAACTTGGTAGAATGTGGATCCTACCAGTGGGACCATCCAGGATTCTGTTGTTCTTTGTATTTTTGATTAAGAATTTCCTCAGGATTTCACTTTATTTCAACATTTTCCTTGAAATACTAGATAACAACGCTTGGATCTGGATGAAAAAAAAACTGGCATGTTTTAGGTTGTGCTTCAGGAAACCAGTAGAGGGCAATGGGAATCCTCTTTGGTGACCTTTGACCCTGAAGGGAAGACCACAGGTAGATCCACAGCTATTCTCTAGAGGAGATAAGTTGTCACCTCACATTTAAGTCACATTTATAATAAAACATAGGCAGCATTATTTATTTATAGATACGACTCTGTGTGTGTGTGTGTGTGTGTGTGTGTGTGTGTGGTGTGTGTGTGTGTATAGAGGGGGTGAGATCTGGTCAGTGTCCCTATGGCCAGAGAAGGATGCAAGTAATTACCAATTCTCCAAACACTACTTTGCCCTATTTAAACATATTACATGGTCCTCTCAGCCACCGCAGGCCACTTCTTATTCACTACAACCTGTGAACTCACACACACTCACACACACACACACACACACACACACACACACACACACACACACACACACACACACACACACACACACACACTGCACTTGCAAGCTGACTGCAATTAACCAATCATCATCACCGTATTCATGGTCGTCATCATCATCATCCAGACAGACGTGAGCACTGCACACACACTCACACACACACACACACACACACACACACACACACACACACACACACACACACACACACACACACACACACACACACACACACACACACACACACACGGTGCATGCCACAGATCCACAGTGAGTGAGTTTACACGACTGTTGTTTGTGTAACTTTCACTTCATTCTCTGGAGGTTAATCTGTTTTGTAAACCGATGCTGGTTCAATCCCCTCGTCCTCTGACCCGCGCTCAACAATTCACTCTGTATCAGAATATCGATCCGTGTCAGGAAAGAACACACGATGCATTTGTAATATTTCTTTATTGATGCTGATGCAGGACATTTAACAGGACTCCTCAAAAAAATGCTGCTTCCATATATTATCCTGAATTTAAACTTCTTAATGTAGATGTTTGACCTGTAACTGTTTTATTTACAGGCCAATAAAGTGACTCACACATACATTCTCTCAAAATCAAAAGTATTTCTTCTAAAACTTTATTTAATCAGGAAGGTGTCAGTCTAGAAAATAGGAAAATATACATTTGTACTTTTGCATGAGAGTCTAGAAGAGGACTTGGATAAATCTTCTTCGTGGGAAATGGACATCTGGCCTTTAGGACAATCTAAATTATGAATCTAAAAAAGGAAACTCTCATTACAAAGCATAAAATCATTTGATATTCTAGTAACTGTGGCAAATGATGTGACGGGAACACATTCTGGACTGGCAACCCGTCTGCTTCTCAAAAGGACATTTCCACTGTTTCGTTTTCATAAAATCCTTCAAATGCCTCGTAGGCCGAACCGTTGGCAGAGCCGCGGAGCTTTATTACCTTAAAATGTTGCTCGTGTATCATCACTTTCTGAGAGACGAGGGACAACAGCTGGAGCCCCGGACCGGGGCGAGCGGCTGATTGATAGGCGGGCCGCATGCTAACGTGTTAGGCAGGAATGTGTCACGCGAAGGCAAAGGCCAAAAGGCAGACGCTGCGCTCCGCCGCACCGTCCGGCCCACGGCTCCGACAACCGATCTATCTGCACACAGAGAGGGAGAGAGGCTGATTAGTTTAAGAGGGCCTGAGGGCTTCATTACAATATCACAACAAACAATTATCTCTCTGGAGGGACGGGGAACACATATGCAAAACACACCAGCAGCCTCACAAACAAAAACAATTTTGTTCATGTGAAAACTGTACACGCGCAAAACGCTCACTTCTTTTAGTATCAGCGTTTCACACCCGGAAAACACAAATATAAGCCTTAACTCTTTTTTTCCTTTCTCCTCGTTCATACGACAGGTGGTTTATGAAGTGTAAAGGAAAAAAGAAAAAAGCAGTATAAAGGAGGTGAGAGGTTTTCTGCTCTTAACCTTCACTTCCTGTTGTTCCTTTGTCTCTGGGGAAATTCTGTGGACTCAGCAAAAGCTCATTAAACCTGTGAATTTTATTGTTAGTGATAAAAAGACATTCAGCATCTCGAGCTTCACACTCACACGGAATCTACTTTAAATGACTGACATCAGAACAACAGCAGTTCTTACGCTGTGGATATGAAATACAAATATAGCCAGAAGTTCGAAACAACTGGATGTTGAAAATAATATTCACTTAATTATCCATTATTATGACATTTAAGCTCATGTGATTTTAGGAGGTAACGGTCATTTGGAATGAAAATCGTATTTACTGCGAGAAGAATTGCATTTGGAAAGAAATGAAACACTCTGGTTAGCGTTCTGTGGTGAGCGGCCGCCCAGACAAAGAGCCGGTGTTCGGTTGCATCGCAGTGGCCTTTGCTCAATACTTACCACACACACACAGACACACACACACACACACTCGCACACAATCGCACACACTCGCACACAAGCTGCTGTAACCTTTTGCTCATTCCCCAAGCAAAGGTTACGTCCCACACACCACTTAACTGTCATTTGTGGGAGCCAGACGAGAACAGCTCATTCATAAATCCATGCAGCCGATACAAATCCTCATAAATAAGGTTTATAATAATGTGTATCAATGAGGAAATTCAGCGGTAACAAGATAACTGCATTTAGCCCAGATCAGTGATTTGCTGTTAATCATAAATGTGTTTATTGTCACTGTACTACTTTTTTCCCATAAATATATTTAATGAATTCACGATGATTAATATGTTTAATCTTTCCCCCCCAAAATATACAAATATACATATTTTACCTCGTTTATTATTCAGTTCTTACAGTGTCAATATTCAAAAGCAATAAATAAGAAATCAATACTGAAGCACACACACACACACAGATATGTAGGGAGAAAGTAATATTTTTATTACTGCTGCTACAAAGCTCGGAAAATTTGAGAATAATTTCTTTTCAATGTGTGAACAATGAAATGAAACTCCTGTCTTTTATTTGAGTAATGACACATAATCACCAGAGCTGCGGCCGGGGCAGAATATTTCTGTACCATCATCAGCGTACTAATTATTCACCTGACTAACAGCAGCCCAAATGTATTAAAGGTTAGTAACACACTCATTACTTGTCAACAATGTCCAGAGCTCTTGTCAACCTGGTGATTAATGACCCCCCCCACTTAGACAATATTGTTTTAACATGATTTTCTAATAGAGCAACTTGAACTGCCAACAACACGCAGGAACAAAAAAAACGGAGAGAGAGAGTCGTCTTTGGATGGAACCCAGAACATCGGCACTTCTGCGTGAACCCAATTGCGGAGGACAAAACACAGACACTGGGAAAGCAGCTCCGTGTGCAACAAATTACTGGTTATTGGCCATCTCTGCAACAACTCACATTTTTGGGGGGTGTTTTGCATTAAGTGCATGTAATTGAATATTAGCGGTTCTCTTCCCCCCCCCCCCCCCCCCCCCTGCCTGTGAATAGCTTTTCTGCTGACACGACAAAAAAAAAAAAACCACATATAGAGTTAGAGTTTGACAATAAGAGGTTTTTGCTTTTGTTCCTGAAATGAATTTTCCATATAACACCGGTGTCAAATATCAACGCCGATGTGGCGATTAAAATGAAAAGACAGATTCACTTATTAATGCAGCTTATTTGTATTTTTAGATGTCCTCATAACAGGGAGATTCCCACACGCCAAAACATTTAAATCAAAATTTAGGCCAGAACTTCGTTTTTTTCCCCCCCTGTGGCATAATATCACTTCTTCACAAGTGTTTGAACCTGCCGGACACATCGTCAGTGCACATGCTGCAGATCAACTCACCACCGACACAGAACCTAAACAGGGCGGCACACATCCAACCACCAGAGTCCTTCCAGCATCGTGGACACTGGGAAGGTATCACTGTCCGTTTCATCTGCAGTGAATTAACAGCTACAGAGTTTCAAGGCTGAACCCGGCCTCATCCTATTTAAAATATGCTCTGTGTGTGTGTGTGTGTGTGTGTGTGTGTGTGTGTGTGTGTGTGTGTGTGTGTGTGTGTGTGTGTGTGTGTGTGTGTGTGTGTGTGTGTGTGTCCAAGCGGTGGTTGAAAATCATGCTTTGTTTCACTTGCTGTCATTAATCTAGTTGTAATTTAATTTGATTTAGGCACACAGTATGATATCTGTACATGTTTGCATATAAATGCTCTGTGAATAGCGTGTGTGTGTGTGTGTGTGTGTGTGTGTGTGTGTGTGTGTGTGTGTGTGTGTGTGTGTGTGTGTGTGTTCCACAGCAGTGTAGGGTGTTACAGGCGCTGGTTGGGGGGGGCTCAGCAGGGACTGCAGCATGGAGTCTTAATTCAATTTAAAGCTCTGTTTTGACAGGAGTTAAGAGTTAGCTGTGAAGGTAAGAAAGCTCAGTAGTCTGCACCGTCTAGATCAGAAACACACACTTGTACCCATGCACACATGCGTCTGCACACACACACACACACACACACACACACAGACACACACACACACACACACACACACTAGGACAAACTCAATGCATCGCTGTCAAACGTTGCAACAGCGACGATTCCCATCATCTGTTAAGAAAAGACGATTCCAATAAGTATCTCACACATGAAGCAGTCAGCTCATGTTCAGCACAGTCCTTCAGTATAATGAAGTCCCCACCTTTTCCCATTGTATTACCAGTGTTGGTTTCATAACTCTGCCCGGATCTAATACTGCCTAATTTGATCCAGAGGGATGGATTTAAATAACCAGCAAATACTCATTTTGCTAATAAGTGCCTCGAGGAATGAGCCGCGGTGGTTTCGGCCATAAAACGCTCGGCGGTAAAAGCTAATAGCAAAACCACAAATTAATAAACTCAAACGAGACAGCTATTGTCTCTGTCGGCCCTAATTACACATATCTTGGTGTGTGTGTGTGTGTGTGTGTGTGTCAGTGTGTGTTTGTTGTTCTAAGTATATTCATGTGTGGAAATGTGCGGCTCCCCGGAGACAGAAAGCAATATGTTAGAGATTTGCATAGAGCTGGGAGAAATATACAGTATATTCTAATTTTGTATATTATTAGTCAATCTCCCATAAGGGGCAGGTAAATAGGTAAGGATGCAGCCTAAAGGGAAAGTGATGCATGCTAGTGTGTGTTTGTGGTGTGTGTGTGTGTGTGTGTGTGTGTGTTGGCATATCAGAGTCTGAAATGATGTGCTGCTGTGTGTGTTTTGCAGCCTGTTTTGCGGTCACATGCATGTTTGTATGTGTGGTATCAGGACTGTGTTTCAACTCCATGTGTGTGTGTGTGTGTGTGTGTGAGAGAGAGAAGAGAGAGAGAGAGAGAGAATTACATATGGGGAACACAGAAATAAGCAAGAAATAGACGGACGCAGGGAGAAGTGATTGCAGTATCCTGGTAGGCAGGCAGGTTATGGGGGCCTATCTATTTCATGTCTTCCCTTCCCATCGACTGGTTTCCTGCCATTGATCAGAACAGCCCCTGCTTCTCCTCCCCCTACAGCCACTGATGGACAGAGGGAAACCTGATCGTGGAGTGAGGAGTCGAGGAGTGGAGGTTCATGGGGGTAACGTGGTGGGGGAGGAAGGAGAAGAGAAGGGTAAAGGCATCAGTGCCTTCTGCAGCCTCCTCTGTCAACAGCGCAGAGAACCCTGCAAAGAGCCACATCATAAGTGGAGTATCTTATTCTGCCCTAATCTAATTTCCCCATTCCTCTTGGCTTTACTGTAAAATGAAAAGATCATCTAACTCCGTGTGTGTGTGTGCATGTGTGTGTGTGTGGTGTGTGTGTGTGTGGTGTGTGTGTGACAGAGACTGAGTCAGGGAGTTTGTTAGTGGAGCAGTGAGAGTGAGAGAGTGTTTTCTGTGGAACAGATGTTGGCGGAGTGTCAGTCACTCGTATCATGGGGACCCTGTTTGCCGTAGCACCCTCAGAGCCATAACATAACCCCCCCCCCACCCCCCAACCACCCACCCACCATTCCCATTTTCTTCCTCTTCCTCTGCGCTCGCACACATCCACACGCTGGGATCTTGAGCGGCAGTTGCGCTGCAGCTCTCGCTGGGGGGGGGGGGGGGGGGGGGTCATCACCCCGTCCATCTGTTCCTGATCGGCCCCCCGACGTCGAAAGGCGGTCGCCTCACAAAGTCTTGTCCCTTGAACCCGAGAGACGGGAGAGTCGAAAATAAATTGTAAATCTGACTTTGAATTTCTCTCTCTCTTTCGAGGGCAGTTTAAAGTTTAGAGCTCGACACATAAATGTTAAAACATTAGAGGAGAGAGACTCCACCGTGCATCGGGGTCAAACGAGCTGCTCAACACAGCGGGGGTGGGGGGGGGGGGACTGCTGTGCAGACCAGCAAGTTTTAAATCTGGCTCAACAGGTCCTCTGAGGCCTCGACAGCCGAGGAAGCTACGTGTCACCAAACAGTCGGCTGCAGGACGGTGGAGATAAAAATGTCCTCTTGTCCGCCGCAGCATCCGTTCACCAACAAATCCACAGGTCTGCTTCTGTCTGTCTGACGCTGAATAGAATAAACATTCACCCAAATGGATAATAATAATAATTCTAACGCAGGACAGGACCAGATTGAATTGAATTGTGTCCTGGGGTACTTTTGTGTTTTGTGTGGTTTCATTTAATAGAGTTTGATTAAGTTGCAAAAATATTAAGTCCAAAGGAAATCATTGTGCTGTTTGCGGCCAAATAATTCAATAAAAATAAACTTGTATTTATTAATGTTGTGAATTGGAAATATTTTATAATATACCCAAAGAAAATGGTTTTATCAGAAATTGTAATATTTTATATTTAATTGCGAGAAGCAGATTTGATCCATTTCCAAGACTTTATATAAATCATTGTTAACATATATAAACATTTTCATCTACATCAGAATATTTACTCTTTCAGGAAATTGACGAACGTCTGATTCTGAGCTTTTCGTGTGATCTGCTAAATATTCGTGCTCAACTGTCTCGTCCGTCTGCAGCTTCCCGTTCGAGAGGGAGAATCTCCCCCGGTTAACATGCACAACAACTGGCTCCATTTCATATTGCAGAAGTGTTTCTGATGATGATGATTTATAGAAAGTAATAAGAAACTGTGATCTGAGGATTTATTTCTGTTTTGTCCACAAACAGTCACGACCATAAAGCTCCACAGGCTCATGTTACTATAGCTCCATTACAGTAAATAAGTAGGTGGTTCCGCTTTTCCTTTTAAATGCTTCACAAATTCCTCATGATTTAATTATGCCAACACAATGAACAATATGTTAATATTTTTCCATTTTAAAATGTTTCCGTTCCTCTCCTTCTCTCACACACACACACACACACACACACACACACACACACACACACACACACACACACACACACACACACACACACACACACACACACCACCGGTTAAACTTTATCTCACAACGATTTCTTTCTCCTTCTCGGCTCTTACATCTCAGAGCAGAACCTCGGGTCAATACCGCAACCCGATAGGCCCACACAGTCTGGTCCCTAAACCCCTGTAGGCTCCCACCTCCAGAGCCACACCAAACAAATCATTCACCTCTGGACTGCGGCACAGTCGCGGTGCAGGAAAAAAAAAAAGAAAAAGAAAAAGGGGGGGGGGGAAGTTGTTAAGAGGAGACATGGTGATGAAGTTAAATTAAGCGTGGTAATTCCTCGTTCCTGTATCGGGCCTGCGGTTGGCATGAGATGTGGCGATAAGGATTGCACGGTGGCCGTCTGCAGAGTTGTGAAATGCTCCGGTGACGCTGACGTGGCGCCGGATGTTGCTGCGATGAAACGACTCGATGTAAAAAGCTGTGAGACGGTGGAGACTTTAGTTTACGTTCGCTGCAGATGTTAGCGCGTACGTGGAACTCGAGCGTAACGGCAGCACGACGTCACTTTCCTGCAAAAACCGCAGAATGTGAGCGCAGGTGTCGGCGCCTTTCAACACACGGCTGTGTGCAACCTTCAAGTCCGACATCGGTAGTAACTTGTTTCATGTTAGTATTCGTGACATTTAGCCTTATTTCATTACTCTGAAACAATACAGTCGCTCAGATGTGTTTTTTGGACCTGCGGCAGTCGAAGGGGGGGGGGGGAAACCAGAAAGACAAATGCTAAAAACCAGTAAGTGTTCATTTTTATCTCCAGAGGAAATCTCCAGCAGATGTGAGCGCATTCATCACAGTGACTGATCTCCTCTACTTGCCCGTTTCGTTTGGCTGAGCTGCCGTCGTGTCTCTGCGCTCACGAGCTGGGAAGCGCGGATCCAGAGAGGCTTTTCGGGGGGGATTATTATGGGCTGTGAGGAGGAACAGGCTGGTAGAGGCCGAGATCTGGGTAAAGTGGTGCGAGATAAGTGGATGTGCAGGGCTTGAGAATGGGCTCGGCGCTGTAAATCCAAGCAGGATGGGAGGATGGAGAAGATGAGCCGCGGACGGCCTGCTTCCCCCCCGATATAAATGACTGTATATGTATCTGTGATAAATGATTGCCGAGGGCCACACTGTAAGCGGGTGTGCATCTGAACATATGGTGTGTGTGTAACTGTAGACAATACGAAAGATACACACATGTGTTGTATGTATTAGGATTTCAGTTAAGTTATTTATGACAAACTTCAGTTTCTTGCCATAAATTTGCTTCAAGGACGGAACGCGGTCGTCATCTCCGTTTAAAAAATCCGATTTCACAGTGAAAACAAAGCCGCGGCCGAGGTAACTGATAGCAGTCAATCTGATGAGACTCTGTTGTTTATGAGCTGTGATAAAAACACAACACACACACTCTCTCTACACACACACCACACACACACACACACACACACGTAGAGAATGCACAAACAAATTGCCCGAGGTGTTCGGTGGTGCCTCCTCAGTAGTTTATTCCCACTCTGCTCAGCTAATAGAGTCAGATAATGAATTTACTCCCAGTCACCAAAGCAGTTTTTAATAAAAGGCAGATTCCCTCTCTCCGAGTGTTATTGCCAGCAGTGTCCTTACCGCCTCCGAGACCTGCAATTATACCCTAATGGCATTATGCTGTCTCGCTAACAGTTATTGGCATTAAAACTGCTTGTACAGTAAATGCAAAGTTATTATTTGCAAACCTCTGAGTGGATGTATGAATAAATTCACGTCAAGTATATTTTTGGAGACATTTCATATTACACACAGGCTGAGATTGTCTGGGAGTTAAAACGTGAAGACAGTGCGAAGGCTGCGTATTAGTCAGAAACTGAAGCGGATTTATTGTAGCCAATCTAATTTGCTTTGAATTAAACCCTTAACCCCTTGCCCATATATTAACTGAGTGTATAAATGGATTACAGTGTGTTAAGGCACCTACGCTGTGTTGGTCACTGGTGGAAAACGAGACATTCTACTGTGTAAATAAATGATTTAATGCATTGAAACCTTTCCCTTAATTCACCCTGAGAAACTTCACAAAAACCCCAGGTTATGTGAAGGAAATTAGATGATTTCATTTTCCGTGCTTTGAGAGAAAGAAAGAAAAAAAAGCAGCAGCTGTCGTATTTGTAGGAGTTAATAAATGTCATGGGCAGAAATTGAAGTTTTATGCCCATGACCGGTGTACACACCCAGAGCGCGGCTGCCGTACAGCGGAGGGGAACATACTGGGCTCACTGTGTTCCCCGCACACGGACGGCAGAAAGGTTGCAAACACACGGCGACCGTAAAACAAGCCTTCCTAATTATTATTTCGTCATCTCCTCAATTTATTTTCTCACTTTTCTTTTTACTGCAGCCGGGAATTCAAATGTAAACATGTTTGTTCCAATTAAAAATTTAAAATCCCAGCTGGAGCAACTAGGTTTATTTAGTTTCTGTTCATTTACAGAAATTAATTCAACAAAAAATTAGTATACGCGAAGTCATTACACTTGTTGCTGGACCTAAAAAAAGAAAAACACAAGTTTGTTTAATTCCTCTGCAGCCACATTTCATCTTTACCCTCATTAACCAGCTCATCAACAGATCAGCTGATTAAAAATATATGACATTAATGTAGAGTATTTATATTTTTTTGTTTTTCCTCTTAATTTAACAGTCCTGCAAATGTGACGTCTCCGACCACACGCTCCCCCCCTCGTCTTCGTCAAACCAGGAAACACTCCAATAACTGATCTAATAACTAGGGCCTGTAATAAATCACTAATAATTTACAGAAGATCCCTTTAACAGCTTTTGGGCCGTGCATCACTCAGACCCCCGGGTCCCCATTCATCGTCCTCTCCGCACTAATGCAGCACTAATGCAGTGAACGGAGGGCTTGTTTTTATTAGCTAGTGTCCCACTGTTTGGATAATCTCTCGATTTACCAAAGCCCCTCGTTGACAGCTCTGCTTGTTGAGCCCCGAGCCGCTACAGGTGTCCAAACACCAGCTAATGGAGCCAGCATGGCTTTTCAGGCCCGAGACGGAGAGGGACGCACACGGGAGGTATATATATGCACTCCGTTTTTATTAACGCAGAGATGTTTTCAACGCTGTGCAGCATGTGAACCACAAACCCTTTGTCACAAATTCATCATGAGGGTAGTTCTTTAGGGTAAAATCTCACTCTGGACTTTACGGCACAAGCCCGGAGAGACGTCATATTCAGGGGGAATTCCGAAAAAAAACTAAATAATGTACTATCTAGTTCGTCTTCCACACCGGCTGCAGAGCAATCACAGCATGTCAAACACAATTAGGCCTCAACTGCAGCATGTGGATGAGTAACATGTGGCCGGGCTAATAAAGCAAGAGCATCACTACTGTGCCGACGTGGATGATAACATGGGAAACACATTGGGGATTTACGCATTTGTCCGTGCTTCCCCACTAAATACAATTATTTGCGCTGTAAAGTCAAACATTTCGAGTCTGTGCACTTTTTCCGTTGACGCAGCGTGAAAAGAGGATTATTCGAAAACACAAGAGCATCTGGGAAACGTGGTAAACTATTTTTAAAGCATTTTAAAGAGCCGTATCAAATCTCATTCATCTTTCTAAGCGTTCTCAGCCCTCGGAAGGTGTCAATACCTAAAAAGGAAAACAACAGAAACGGAGTGAAGTTCTCAGAGCCGAGTGATACTCAAAACGTGTAACTCAAGTCAATCTCGATCACTGCTTCCCTCCCTCTGGCGTGTGCAGAGCTGCAGAGGAAGAAGAAGAAGAGTGCGAGTGCGAGTGCGAGTGCTGCGTGTGTGTACGCGACGGTTCGCCGTGTCAGCCCATTGGAATGGTTGATGAGTTCACACCAAGCCGGCCCCGGGTGATGATGGGATAGGTCTTAATGTAGACAGCCGTAAACACAGCAGGCCATCTCTAATCCTGAGAGGCTCCTTTGTGTACCTCACACTGCACAAACTGTTTTGATGAATCTCCCCACCCCTGACCCTTTGATGACGGATGGCGCTCCGAGGGGAAGTGTAACCAGGAGGCAGCGGACCGCCCCGGCCCATCCTGTTTGGGCGATGAAATGGACTCTTGCTTCATCATCCCGAGGTTTTTTTTTTTTCTGCGATGATATATTTGGTTTCAGTCCAGCGCGGCAGACGGCTTGAGGAGTAAAACACACAATACAACGCAAAGGGTTTCAGTTTTTCATTTGACTTTTGCTGGCAAGATTTACACTGTTTAGAATTAAAAAAAAAAAGGTATTAATCAAATAATAAATCTTATCTGCTTAACCCTATGCATCAAATATTTAATTCACAGCATCAACTCCATCAGATGAGGATATTCCCTTTGCAGTGACCGACGGACTGGAAACGTCCACATGGACTAAAAGCTGAAGTCCAATATTGAAGTGGTGAAACATCTGTGGCCCAGACACAATCACTTGTCAAGAAATCTAAACTACATTTCTCCTACATCATACAAACACTCACGGAGCATTAGACTGAGCATCAATCATGATTAAAGAAGGAGGGAAAACGTCCCAGTATTAACAACTTAGTGTTTGTAATTTGCGTTCCAGTCGGTATTAGCTTCTGATACAAGGAGTTAAATAACATTTAAGTAAATGGTTGGAATTAAAAAGAGTAAAATTACGCTTTATTTCGGCCTGTTCGATAAAATAATATATATTTTCTTAAACAAATGTATTAACTGATGATTTGTTTTAAGAGTAATAGTCATATTTGCAAAGATAATAGTGAAGTACAGTTCAAACTCACCTAAAAAATCAACATAAGGCCATTTAACACACACACACACACACACACACACACACACACAGACACACACACACCACACACACACACACAGACACACAGTCCCAGGGCAGAGATGCACAAACACACACACTCAGGTCACGTCTCCTCGCACAGAGCCTGTTTGTAAAGGCAGCACGTTTGTGAACCTGACAGTGGAAAATATGAGTCGCTCCCCCAGCCTCCGTTCGGTCTCGGCCTTTTGATTTGTTTGACAGGGAAAAATTATAACAGCGGAGGAAAGAAATATGAAAATATGACTGGTAATACTTTCAAAACAGATATTTTCCTTGCTGTCTTTGCAGAATCCATAGTGGGAGTGTGTGTGTGTGTGTGTGTGTCTGTGTGTTGTGTGGGTCCGCGTGTGTTTGCACTGCATGCATTTTTGTCCTCATGTTTGTATGCATGTTTACATATACAATGCACGTGCATGTGTGCGCACGTGTGTGTACATCAGGTTCCAGCCGTGCAACAATAAATCATCTTTACTGACGACATGGTACGTTAATCGTTTGTCTATATATTGCAGGTTTGTTTCCATATCTCCGGGGTTCCTTGTGGTCTCCGCACCACTTTTTTTTTTCTGACTTGATTTCGCGATCTTCGTTTCATTCATGTATTTATTTATCCCGTCTGCGTTATTGCTTTGATTTCTCCGGCCCGGGGTTATTTTGTTTTAATGAACGCCTCATACTTCTCCTTTGTAGTAACTGAACTTTTCAGAGTAAACCATCTCATTGGAGATGATGGTTCAGTTGAGGGGAGCAAACACAGGCTGCACTCTGATCATTCAGGAAACCAGTTCCCATCACCGAGGGAGGGAACTCACAAGAAGGAGAAATTCAACTTCATCCTTGTATCAACATCTTTGTGTCCACACTACGATCCGTATTATCATTTCTATGTTTGTACGATTAAACATTATTACTTTTCACTTTGAGGAAAAACACCCGATGCCTTTAATAGGACACTTTTTGTTGCCGTACATCTTGTGACACTTGCCCCCCCCCCCCACACACACACACACACACACACACAGCCAATACACCTCACTACAGCCACTTTAACACAACAGAGCCAGGAATCAGACCAAGCAGATTAATCCAACACTACAAAGTGCACCACAGTCGCTGCTGTTGATAAGATAGAAAAGTGAATATTGTTTCAGGGTAAAACGAGTCGGGCTCTGGTTTAGCTCGTGTTTGTGTTTGAATCCAGACTAATCACTCATCAGCTCCTGTGTATGTGCCACAACTACTGTGCACATAACAAGTCCCCCCCCCCCCCCCCCCCGAGAGAGAGTCAAGATACAGTCAAACAACCACAGAGGCTCTAATTGGCTCCTGGCACAGCTACTTTCACCCGTCCAGGACCCCGGAGCTGTAACTGTCATTGTGTTGTTTGCACGAGTAAATCTTGTTTTGACACAGAAAAAGTCTAATAAGTAATTTTTTGGGGGAAACTTGGGGACATGAATAATGACTGAACGTCTGCCTGGTCACAGAATCCCGGTGTTCCCGCGACCACCGTAGGTTTCACACACTTGCTGAGTCCGCCCCGGTCTTTATTGGACGAGGCAGCGCGAGCTAATATATCAGACAAGCCCTGTGGTGCGGCGAGTCACAGAGATTAAATGACTGCTCAGTGTTTGGGTTGCGAGAGGCTGAGTGTCGGCCATTGCTCCGATGCCAGAAAGGAACCTAAATCACACAGACACCGAAAACACTGATGCTATTGTGCGGTGTGTGCAAACCCAGCGAGCCTGTTAGTGTGGTGGTGAAAGGAGGGGAGGAAAGAGGAGCGAGACAGATTGAGGATCCGAAAGAAGGAGCAGAGTGAAAGACGAGAGAGGAGAGAGGCGGGGGGATGGCGGTAATTAAATGAAACAAAGGAGGTGTGAAAGAAATGCACAAAAGGCATGAGAGGACATGAAAGATCAAAAATAAGAAACAGAGAAAGAGAGAGAGAGAGAAAATGAGAGAAAGAGAGAGACAGGGAGAAAGTGAGTGAGTGAGAGGGACTTTCAGGGGAATCGATGCAGCGTCTCTCCGCTGGGACCGAGCTAACAGCGCAGCAGGCCGTGGATCTCAGGTGTCCAGTCGATGGCTGATGCATTAGGCTGCTGATACCCGCCGCTTTGGGTTCAAACACACATTTTCTTAATACAACATGAGCCCATTTCCCTCCCTCATTAATCATGTAACCTGATTAGGGCTGGAGGTCTGGCCTGTACTGAACCCGACTCTGCTCGCCGCCTTTCATTCGGTCCCGACTCCTCATCCCACACGCACATACGAAAATACATATGTGAATGCACTCTGCGATATTGAGCAGTGGTTTTCCACAGGTTCAGAGTTAAATGTCTACATGCAATTGAAATAAAGCTTATGTGGAAAATGTTCCGCACAGTGTCCACAAGGTGCAGTGAACCAGAGTTTAATAATGAAAACAGTTATTAAATTCGGTGGAGCACATATTTCCACAAGGCCCAACAGCTCCTTTAAATTCAATTAGGCTGCACAAAATCTCACACACTCGTAGATATGAGTTCCTTAATAAATTTGTCTGATTTTCTTTTTTTCATCAAGAGTTATGAATTATTTCCTGGGAAAACAGTGAAAATGTTGAAAAGTTTCCTATCGTGCATTGTTAAAGAAAGCGTGTCAAAGAAATCCTGGATCCGTCCGCTGATCCGGATTCACAGCAAAGTTCAATAGGTTCTTCTTCTCCCCGACCCAGACTGCAGCCTTCCACCGTGTGATGTGGAAACCGTTCAGTGGTTTTGACGGATCTTGCTTACAAACGAACAAACAAACAAACGTGGGTGAAAACATAACTTCCTTTGCGGAGATCACCAGCATCTGGATACAAGAATTTGCCTTTTTCTCAAATCTGTTTCAAATGCTTCAAATCTGTTCTCAATACTTTCTACTCAATACTTTTTTGAAGTACTGACACATTCGTTTGAAGCCCAGGGTTTCACGATAAGGTCCAGTTCTAACCCAATTTTTAATCCCTGTAGATTCTGAGGGTTTTCCTGTGATGATACAACCAAATGGATCAGATCTTGGCCCGTGATGGAATCACATCTATTAGAGCTGATCCTGCCTTTTTCAAGTAAATTCTATTTGTTAAACCAATATAAACCATTTGTTTTTATTTGAACTGTAAAATAGGCTAATAAACGATTTAATTTCCATTCCCTGACAAAAAAAAAAGAAACCACGATATATAGTTTCATGTTTTTTTAGAAAGCTTCGACAGTTTCCTAAAACACTTGGTCAGTGCGGATCTCCGCAGCCTCTTATTTTCTCAAACACAAGTAAACTATATGTTTATGTTCATGGCGATTAAGGAATATAAGGATTTTCTAACTTAGCCGGTGCAGCCGTGTGACTCAACTTTGCCTCTTTAATAGAATACAACTTGTACATTCTGTCCCTTTGAAAGTCTTTAGGTCCCTTTAAACCCATATTCTACAGGCTGCCCATGTCGGTATGTGTTATAAAGCACTAAGTACACATATTTACATATATATAAACACACCACTACAGCTCAGTGGTGTCATGTCGCTCTACCCATGTCTGTGTTGTGATTATGACTAATTTCAGCCACTCATCAGTGCACAGAGTGTGAAAGACAGTGTGACACACAGAGTTAAACATAACACCACTCGATTTAAAACCATTCACCGACAGACGACAGCTCCAATCATCGATATCCTCAGGCGTGTTGTCAGGCAGGGACGGACGAACCCGACCTGAATTTCACGTTTTTCCCTTTTCTTCTTATTTTCTCACACGTGTAAATTACAGGCACGCAAAAATCATTAAATGCATCTCCTGTGGTCCGTGGGGGTTATTAGTCTGAGAGGCCCCTCGTTTTTTGATATCACAAACAATCCTCATGTTGCTGTGGGGACGCACGTACACACACAAACAGACGCACAACAACACGCCGAACAAACTTCTGACTGGACTTTCTAACCTTCTTCTTCTCTGAGTGGAGACACAGATGAGCCTTTATGTCGGACCCGAGCGTGGGTCACATGTTCCACTGTGATTTAACTTTTCTGCTGCTTTGGCCTCGGCGGTTGGAAACACTGCTCAGTATGTCCACTTGAACTTTGTCTGACTCCGGCTTGTTTATTGGCACTTGTGAACAAACCGACACCGCCCATGCAAACACGTATGAGGGTTGAATTTCTGCAGTTTTCATACTTACACCTCGAGTCCCTGAAGTAACTGCGTGTACTACTGCACGTTCATAGATTAGAAGATGAAACTCTTTGATTAGTTTTCATGTATAAACTCCTGATGTTAAGATTCAGCACCACGGGCAGCTCTTCATCACATTAATTGCATTTCTGCGTTTGTCTTATTCTGCAAGTTTTTCACAAATTAAGACAGCTGCTCCTCTTTGGTTTATTAAAAAACTGAATAGAAAATACAATATAAGAATATATATGACACTAAATTATAAAGCAGAGTATATTTGAGAGACGCTGGAGTTTGACAAGCTGTTTAAAAAGTGCCTGGTCACTGCACCTGAATGGGAGGCATTATAAGAGTAACCTGTGCCATGTTAATTGTTGTCTCTGTTTCCATTGTAGTTCCTGGTATAACCTTACAGCTTCAGCTCAGTTTACAGTTTAACGTTATTGATATGACATTATGAAGATAATGAAGGTATCACTCTCTGCAACATGTTCAGTTATGAACAGTTTTACTTACTTGTTCTTATTAGCTCAGTCAAATAATGATTTTCTAGCTTGAAATTTTTAAACGTTTGATTAGATTTAATATTAAAGAAAATGTTGAATTAATTTGTCCTGTCAACACTGACTTCATCAGGTATTAAACTCACAAACAAACAACCCTTCAGAATATAAATGTTTATGTTTATATGCTAAAAAGGAAGGCTTACGACCTTTAGTAACTATTTCCGTTCAACCTGTCACTCGAGACACACTAATAGTCCTGAGCCTGCAAATGTCTGAACAGCAAAATATTCTGTCCATTACAGTAACAGATTATAATTCAAATAACCTCAAATTCAATTTGTGCTGAGGTTATTTACTTTTTCCATATGTGAATAAGTCCTTAAACCCCTAAAATGAAAATAGAAAATGTCACTGTTGCATCATATTGTAACTTATGAGTCTGTAATTTAAACACGTTGCCTTAATGAAAGTGACTGAACTATGACCTGTCACACAACAGCAGCATCCGATCAGTGAATCAGCAAAGTTTGCAGAAGAATCTCCACGAGTGTGAGAATGATGGCAAGGAAAAGTGTGTGTGTGTGTGTGTGTGTGTGTGTGTGTGTGTGTGTGTGTGTGTGTGTGTGTGTGTGTGTGTGTGTGTGGTGTGTGTGTGTGGTGTGTGTGTGTGTGTGTGTGTGTGTGTGTGTGTGTGTGTGTGTGTGTGTGTGTGTGTGTGTGTGCGCTGAGGGACCTGGAGGGCCATAGCAGACCAGGTCAGTCTGGGTTTACATGCCTGACACACTGTCATGGATACCCCCGCTGCGTCTGTCACTCAGCACATACACACATAGACCCCGACAGTGACATACAAACACACACACACACACACACACACACACACACACACACACACACACACACACACACTCTAACATACACATGTGTTCACTCTAACACCACCACTGTCTGATCAGTATCTGTCGGTAAAACACAAAAACATAAATCAGAGAAGCCTTGATGCAATCCTACAAATTAAAAATCACAGAGATGCTTTATACAGACACACAAAGTGTTAACATGTAAATGTCTTCATTTCTTTGAACGTTGATGATGCTGAGATGCCACATTTTATCCAAACAGTTACCAGGCCTGATGCTGAGAGAGCAAGTTACAGTATTTCCATGATGTACATACTGTATATGTTCAGTACCTCCACTCGCTCTTTGTCCTTTTCTCTCTCTAACTTAAACAACACACACACACACACACACACACACACACACACACACACACACAGGGATGGTGTTTCACTCCATGGTGAGGACACAGATTTTGAGCGTGTCGTCTGTGTGGTTTCCTGCCAGAGATTCATCCCTCAATAATCACAATGGCTCGGATACAAGACACCTCAGCGAACACACAAAGACACGCTTACCTCCGGCCCTTAGTCACATGCAACTGGTATGTGAGAACAGAGACACACTAAAGACATTGAGCCCCCAATTTAAGAGATGGGCAGTTAAACCGGCCCAATTTGAAAAGTGTCTTTTTCCTGAAAAACATTGTTTCCTGGTTAAAAGTAGAACATATAAAGACCTTTGGAATAAAAAGCACCAAGTGGTTCTGTATCACTTCACCGTATTCACAGCTGATCCTGTCTCACCATTCTGGGTCCAAGAGACTCTGTGGTGCGGAGGGAACACAAAGTTTTAAGTGTCATAATAACCCTGAACAATCATCTAATGCGGGGGTGTGGATCATTTTTTCTAAGGTCAATTTCAACTTTAAAACATTCTTCTTGGGCCATAGTTACTTATCGAGCACATATCACACTAACCTCTAATGCGGTGGCGGCGGCTGGAACTGCTTCTGTTCAGAGGTGTCTGATGTCAGATGATGATGATGATGATGCTCTCTCTGCTGGTTTTAGCCAAAACAACTTCTAAAAACAAACCCTCGCTCTTGTTCGTGCCTTTTTTTTCGGGACAGATTTTGTTAAGTCGGGTCATATGCAGATTTTAGAAGATGAGCTTTTTAGATTGTTTTAGTTTTTTGAACGCCAGAGGAATGTGGCGTTCGGAGTTCGGGGCCAAAAAGTTCCAAAGTCAGCAGTTCTCCAGTGTTTTCTCTACATCTTGGGCCGTGTCTCTAATCCGATGGTTCTTCAAGACAAACTGACACTTTGGAACAATATTACTTTTTCTCTTCAGCAGCCACAGGGATCTCCTTTACAGATTCTGCTTCTGAATGAGGCTTCAGTGCCTCAGCTTTTAGCTCCGTCACCACAATACTTGCTTGTATGACACTGTCTCTGCCAGAATGTGGTCTTGGGAGCTGCTTGTCGGACTCATCAACTCCACCGAAGAGCTCGTCAAGTTTAGTCGCATGTTTTCAGCTGTAATGACGCTCGACTTTTGGTCGTTTTAATCACTGAGCGCATCAGAAATCTGGGTTCGACTTTTGCTTTAACAAAAAAAAGCATTGTTAGCTCATCTCTCTTGGAAAGTCCATAATTTTGCCTCTACTCTGTCCCCATGATGCTTAACAGTCAGAATGGACATGTTTCATATCCCAAAAATCTTTAATTTAATGTATTACTTATCATTTTTGTCCTTATAGCTACTTTTCTGTATTTCTAAATTGTCTCATGGTCGGTATACGTCCCAGAGTCTAGAGGCTGGAGGTTCCCCACCGCTGCTCTAATGAGCCTCTGTGGTGACCAGATCAATAAAGTGTTAAGTGGCCTTTTGGAGATAACGCTGTGGTGTTAAGTCGGCCTGTCGAGCGCCGGGTCCACGGGCTGGACAGCAGCACTTCAACTTAAGAGCCACCACCTTGTTAACATGGATTTACTCATCAGTGACTTCACGTGGACTCACACAAGCACGAACACACAGACGCACTAAAAATCCACTTATTCATCAACAAATACTAATTCTGACTGGGTTGTTGTTGTACTGTGGAGACACAACGTACAGATGACATCAGGGAATAATAGTGTTGGTGTTTAAAACCGAAAATCTAAAACCGAAAATATTAACGATATTGAAACCTAAAAGAAAACCTGAAAACTAAGATGAATTCTTCTTGAATCTGCTGGTTTGATTGACTGGACGTCTCCCTCCTCGTCTCCCACCTCAACAAACTTCATCTCTCTAAAGAGTCAGATTTAGCCTCACTGTCTCCCACCCACAGCCTAGCAACACGCAGACACACACAACACAGACACACCGCACACACGCACACACACGCACACACACACACCACACACACACACACACACACGCACACACACACACGCACACACACACACAGCCTAACTTTGAGGGCAAGCTAGCGAATTCCTGAAGGCTATCAGGTTTCGGGTTGCCTTGGCGACTGAGCACGGAGGCAGATCCATTAATCATTGAGAGCAGTTCACTCCAGAGTGGAGGTCAGACTGATTGCTGTGGATAGGGTATCATCCCAAACACACACACACACACACACCACACACCACACCACCACACACACAACACACACACACACACACACACACACACACCACACACACACACCATGGACCAAGGACCATGATTTGTATGAAAGATTAGTCTCCCTCTCCTTTCCCAACTTCAATTCCTCTTCTTAAACACATACAACATGCAGACGCTCAGACATATAAATAAAACATACAAACTCAGAGTCCTCTTCATGCTGCCACTTTCATAAAGTCTCGCTGCTTGCTCTTTCTTGGCTGTCTCTGCCTCAGACAAACACACACACACACACACACACAAAACAATCCCTCCTTCCAGTGTCGTCTGGGCATCAGGACGGCCCGCGGTGGTGTCATGTGACGTGGCTGCGTGGAGCCCAGTGGATTAAGAGATTGGAGCTCCACATTTATTTTTCAGGGACTCGGCTGAAACACTAAACCTGCACAGGTGTCTAGGAAAACCGAGAGAGAAAGAAAGAAAGAGGTGGAGACCCACAGGAGCGGAAAGAGACGTTACATTAAAAAAAAAGATTTTCATTTTCTTTCCCTCTTTTCTCTTTTTCACGCTGCATTTGTTCTTGAGATTTTGAAATGCACGTCATCATTTGTAAAATGGGATGTGACAGATCTTCCAGCATTCTGTGATGAATATATCAGAAGGGAGTTAATGAGGAAGTGACAGATGAAGGACTCAGAGGAGCTTGGATGGTTAAAGTTATGGAGGGTGAGCAGGGGACCTGGTTGTGGGTCGTGCCGTGCGGCAGGTGGATCGTGTGCACGGGGGCGAGTGCAGAAAACCCAAGCGGCAGGTGGCAGGATGGACGGGCTGTTAAAAGACAGCCAGAGGTCAAAAGGTCAGTCGGACACAACAAGCATGTGGCTTTGCTGAAGGGACATTGAGCAAGACTGGAAAGGATTCAATACATAATAGTTTATTAATCCCTTCAAGGGGGAAACTAAATGTCAATTATTACACATACAGACAACAGGCAAAAAGAAAATCCTACATGTCCAGACAGTTTAAGATAAGTGGAAAGCAAAGCAGCAAACTACCCGTCAATGTGACATCCACATATTTATATACCAACACAACCGCTGTCGCTTGACTAATGGATTCAGATAACGTCTTCTTCAGATACGGGTGACATCAATGAGAATTAACTTCATGATTCACACGGATTATAGTTTGAAGCCTGAGCAGAGAACCGTCCTGGGCTCTTGTTTCACCTCTCGGTGTTTTGTTGCCTAACTTCCATGTTGCTGTTGATGGTTCTCCACAGACCTTTCACCCGACACAGTTTAGTTTGTCTTTGTTTCGGGATAAGAACACGAGCCACGTGTGAAGTGTCTCCAAACGGAGAGCGGCGGTGATAAGAGCCGTGTGGAGCTACAGTGTCACCGTCTGGAGAGAGAGGCCGGAGGGTTTCGGTGGAGCTATAACTCCGGTGTGACTCGGCCATGTGGGGGTTCAACGGAATGGATCGAGTCACCGGTCTAAAGTGGGTCAGGGATCCATTCAGCAAGGGATGGCAACATGAAGGTCATGCACTTTATGCTGCTTTACGTTCAAAATTGCAACTGGCATTTTAGAAGTTTGCATTTCTTTGCACTGAGAGATTTCTTTATCCAGTTTGATATGATGAGCTGAGGAAGCCCAGTAAGGAACTAGCACCACTTTTAGCTGTTACATTTAAACATCTAGAACGGCTCTCATTGAGTGTAGCTCCGCCAACGCCCAACTTGTATTTACATTCACTAGATACAGATTTTTATTTGGATCTGCACCAAATTGCACACACTCATAAATATCAGTCGCCTTACGTTTTCCATTAAACCACATCCTTCCAACAACTTTCGGGATGATCTGTGCAGCAGTTTTTTCTTAAATATCTATCTCATAACGTAGATAAAAACATAACGTCCTTGGTGGAGGAAATTATGGGCGATGGTTGGTCACAGATGTTCAACGATGCCTTGTTCCAATATAATACAAACATAATACACAATACAGTACAGAGGCCTCTTACAAGTTTATACACACACACACACACACACACACACACACACACACACACACAACACACACACACACACACACACACTCGTGTATCTATCTCAATCCAGTTTGTCCTGTGAGATTTACAGCATCCTCTTGATGTAGACACTCACAAATCAGTGTGTATGAAACAGAAATCCACACATATATATTTACACACACATGCACACACACACACACACACACGTGCGCACATAAAATCTAAGCACATTTGTGTCTCACACAGAAACAGAGGCACAACCATGCATGCACAAGCAAACACACACACACACACACACACGTAGTCACACAGGCACGGGCACGTGCACACATGAAATATAGGTCCAGGCCCTGCACCACTGAGCCGACTCCCAAAGGTGCCCACTAAATTTACTGGCTCCTACAGCCACTTCAAACGCTCTCCATAACTTAGAGGCCAGACGATTTTATTGTTTCATGGAAGAAAGGACGATGAAAAACAAAGAAGTAAAGGAGAGTGAAGCAGTGAAAGATACATGAACTGGGTGGGGGGTGGGGGGGGGGATTAAGTCCCCTTTGTCTTAGACAATTAAAATTCCTCTGGTTGTGAGGCACGTGCACACACACTGTACTTAGCAAGTGTATAAACACACTAAAAACATCTTTTGTGGATTTAGTCTTGAGTATTTTACCCTTAAAGATGAATTGGTGTTTATTTAAAGATGTGGATGCAACAACGGAAGAACTATTATTATTTTTCTCTCTCTCCATCTCTACCTGTCTCCGTCTCTCTCTCTCTCTGTGTGTGTGTGTGTGTGTCTGTGTGTGTGAACCCCCCCTGTGAGTTGCTCACAGTTAAAGCTAATGATTTAAGCTCCCCTCGCCTGCAGGTTATGAGGCAATGAGCTGTTAGCAGAACTTGTTAATGTCCACTTCAATAGCAACACTTTGTGTCTGGTGCTGGACCAATGAGAAGCGGAAAGAGATGGAGATGGTGTTTAAAAATCTCCACTGGTTTTATGTTGAAGTCCGAGTAAGAGTGAGGATTTATGGAAGTAAATCAAAACTCTTCTTTTGTGTCCAGTTTTGATGGTTGTGGTAAAAACTCACAGCTTTGCACATTTTCTTCACATGGTTCTTGTGCAACAACATTATCAGTAATCAAATACTTTTGCACCTCAGTCATTCAGGTAAACGGCACACAACACACACACACACACACACACACACACACACACACACCACACACAGGATGGGATAGATGAGACTTTGTATTCAGCAAACTGAGCCTCCTGGCAGGTGGTCCGCCAAATGTTATCTTATTGACCTTTGTCCTCCTACACACGCATTACACATGCATAGACACACGGATGCACGCGGCGCACACACACACAACACACACACACACACACACACACACACGTACGCACACAAAGACGAGCCAATTCAGTAAGTGAGCAGAGGGGATCATGATGTGATAAGAACACCTCTGACAACAGAACAACGACACAAGACACACTCACACACAGACAGACGACAAAGATACTATTTTACAAGTAAACTTATATCTTAATAGAGCTTTTCCTTCATTCTGTCCAACTGCATTTGATCTAGGTTTTTAAAACAACTGTTTTTAAAAAGCAAGCTTGATCTTATAAATCTGTGTATTTGACTTCTGTTTGTGTTTGTGATGAAGAAGCCTCTTCAGTAGCTACACCAGTCGATTAATGCAGAACCATCTGCTTCTTGCAATAGCTGAGGCCGAACTCCAAGCATACAGCTGGTGGTCGCAGCTAACTGTGTGTGTGTGTGTGTGTGTGTGTGTGTGTGTGTGTGTGTGTGTGTGTGTGTGTGTGTGTGCGCACATCTGTGTGTCTCGGCTTCTTCATTAACTGACGTGTTGCCGTGCGCACGCTGCAGCCCACCAAGTCAAGAACCCAGATGGGATGAGGGATCATATTCTTGATTAAAAATGACGGGGGGAGTGCTGAATTCTCCAGTGTGTGTGTCTGTCTGTGTGAACACACACACACACACACACACACACACACACACACACACACACACACACACACACACATGTTGCTTTTGTACCTGCTGACACACTGAGTTAGTTAAAGCTTGGCTCTGAACTCGTTGATAAATTCCAGATATCCGATCCACACAAAGCGAGTGGATGGAAAGAGAAATGTGGACCATTTGTGGGAGGTGGATACTTATTCTACACAATTAACCTTTAATTAAGCAGGCAGAGGCCGAGGTGAGGCAGCAAAGAGCCACAGAGGAACAATATGCTGTCTGTTCATTTACTGGAGTCTCAGCCCGAGTCACCGCCTGATGGTTGATAGATCAAGTCTGGCTTGGACCGCAGGTCACAGCGTCTCTGAACTGAAGAATGACTCTTTAAGGCCACTGTCCAACTTGACTTTGTGCAAATCAGCATCAGCATCAGCAGTAATTACAGTTGGCCACAGAAACACTGAGCGAGAAGCAATTAACGAGACAACCGCCTGTTTTATTTCATGGTAACAAGCATGACTTTGTGTAATAATGAATAAACCGCAGATGCCTTTATTTTTAGGTAAAAGCATTTTTTTATATTCTTTTCAATGATAGAGATGTTGGTTGGTTGGTTGTGAATCCTACACCCAATTGCCAGATTTTTATAAAGTGTGCTCAAGTTAATTTCCAGTAGATAATCTTAATATTCATATTAATTTCCACACCTTTTCTTTATGCCACCGTCAATGCAGAACTTCTACTTGCACAAAATCAATATCAGTCCTCTTCATTATGCAGATTTCCATCAGATCTCCTGAAACTCTTTTTTTCCCCATTATTGATTCTCCTAGCTTCATTTGAGTTTTAATGACGCCCATTGACTTCCTATCAACACTCTCGTAACAGAATATACACATTTTCACTTTCTCCCCCTGAGACTATCAAAAAATCACGACTCTGTCAGAAACCGAACATAAACATTTAGTAATTTCCCTTGTGTGTCCACATTATAAACACAGGTCAGGTCAAATAGACCTAACTAGATACGTTTTACTATTTGTTTACTGGTTCCATTGTGTAAAAGAAATGAAAGCAAGCTTGATAAACACGGTTTAAGATGCAGTATTTATTACAAAAGCCTGAATATCATTGCAAAAAAATGGGCAGAAAAAAATGACCATATAACGTCTCATATAGTTCATGAGGGAACAGTTCCTAAAAGTTGCGTAGACACCTCTCATACTTTCTCTTGACTCCTTTAAAAAAAAAAAAAAAACTCGTCTCTGATGTGAGGGTTTAAGCGCTGACACGTGGCTTTTTACAGCAGGTAGCATGGAGAGGAGATTTGCTCTCTTCCTGTCAGATATATCTTTGCCCCGCGCTGCCCTGCAGATCGCTGCACACACTCCTCTGACTATTTATGGCTGCAGTTAACTCCCAGTGCTCTGGTAAAGAGCTTCAGCAGCAGGTGAAGTCAGGGATGGAGCGGAGAACCATATCCCAGACCCGATACAACATTACAACACATAAACTCACTGGGATGAAAAATAGCACCGGGCCCCGTCTCACCAGGGTTAAAGATTAAAATGTGTGTATTTGTGTGTGTTTGAGGGGCAGTTGTGCGATACCAGATTGAATCCAGACTGGGGGTTTTCTCTGGACTTTGGAAAGGGAATACGCCCCTGCCCTCCTTTCGCATTAGCGCTGCTGTTGCGTAGCCTCTATCCATTCAGCTGATGGATGACGCCCACGAGACTCGCAAACACACTGCAACCTGCAATGTCAGGAGAGGAGAGGAGACAAAAGAGGAGAGGAGAAAGGGACAGAGGACAAAGGACGAGTAGAAAAGGCATCTAAACTGCACGTTGTTGAGATTGTGCGGCGCAGCCTCTCCTCCGCTGCTCGACTCTGTTCTTATTCTCTCTGTGACACACATCTTATTGTCCGTTCTACCTTCCTCATTCCAGCGCAGGGTCCATCCCCGAGGCCACAGACCATTTCAAAACAGCCTTTATTGTAGCTCGCTGTTTCTTTTGATTACAGGAAAGTCTCACTTTACCCTACCACTCCATAGCTGAGGATATTGTGTTACCTACTGTTGTGTGCGTGGGTGTGAGAGCGCGTGTGTGTGTGTGTGTGTGTGTGTGTGTCTGTGTGTAAGGATACACATGTAGTATGCATGGCCGACTATATGTGAATTGTTTGTTATGGATCTGTTTGTCTTGTTCGAGACAAACAACATCCTCTGTTATTTCCCCCAGAATAAGGATTATCATACCTTCGATAAACATGTTGGTTTCATTCTGAGATGAAAATGCTGAAAATCACTTAGCTTTTAAATGTGAGTGTTTGAATTTTAACATCTGAATTGTAGTTTATCATCCGGGCAAGTTAATCAGAAAATTCTGTGAGGAAAGCATCATGTACCTGCAGTAAACGTCCATGTGTGGCGATAGAAAAGGTCAGGAAACCTTTCATATCTGTTTCCAAATGCACATCACGGCCACATTTGGAACGACTAACTCCAAACGCTGAGGATAGAGTTGCTCAGTGTTTAATAAATTGAATGTGACTGGCCAATAAAGCTCAGCCGTCTGCTCCGGAGGGGTCACGGGGGGGTCAAGGGCCCAGCCCCTGATCCAGACAGACAGCCCCCAGTTCCGTGTTTTCTGCAAAACACAAACGGGTTGAAATTCATACTTGGGCAATGTCAACTTCCCTCCGCCGCACTGTCACTTACAGCACACGCCTCGGAGAGAGAGTGCAGAGGGAACCAGAGGATATATCCTGTATCATTTCCTGTTCTGCCAGGCGATGTCTCTCTGACCTTGTTCATGATACGCCTCGGCTCTTCTGCGTATCCTCTCCCCTGGTGCTTTTAGTCCGGGTTCTGTCTCTCCATCCGACTGTCTCCTTCCAACTCACGGCGTTTACATGGAAAACGACGATTTACCTTATTCGTAATGAGTCATTATTTCAATTATGGTGTTTACGTGAGCTGCTAATAGAATATTCCATTCATATTCCTGTTTACATGTTACAGAGCACAGCCTGGGTATGACTCATGCCCTTAAATCCATGTTATTCCACAAGTTTTAAAAACCCAACCTGACCTTTTAGCATTTGAAGTGTTTTCTTTCTAATTCTGCAAAAAGGTATAACTGCTTTTTGTATTTCCATCTCACTTACACCCAGTTGGGCGTGTGTCATCAAGCTGTTGGCAAGTTTCCCCCCTTTGGGACTAATAAAGGATTATTTGATCGTATCTTATCTGAACTTAACTTGTCTCAAAAACTAGTATGAACCTATTCAGATTAAGGTCATTAGAAAAAAAGGCTGTGTCCACGACAGTATCTTATTCAGTGATACCTGAATATTGGTGTCCATGTAAACGCAGTCACTGATGCTCTTTATATCACTCTCCCTCTCTCTCCCTCTGTCTCCCTCCACCTTTATCTCTCTCTTTTCCTACCCGGTCCTGCTGGTGGTTTCAGAGGGGGCACATTGCCGGGCTGAGTTGGGTGAATTTGCTCCCCCCCCCCCCCCCCCCCCCCTCTCTAATTCTCTCCGGGCGACACGCCAGATGCCACCTCTCCCTCTACATCCATTTTTGACCACACGGTCAAGAGGGAGTGTTTTCTGTTGCTCTTGGACGGCGCGTTCAAAAGGCCTTTCCCTCTCTTCCCTGTCTGTCTGCGCTGCACGTCTGACGAAGAACTCAGACTCCGTTTTTTTCCAGCCCAGAAGTGCTAGTTCTGGCAGCGTGAACAGCTTTCTGTCCCCCCCCCCCTCCCCGACCCCCTTCACACACACACACACACACACTGAAACACCAAATGTTTCATTTTTCGAGGCGGGGGGGGGGACGAGGAGGCGAGAGATGAGGGAGGAAAAAGAGATACAGTATGTTTATGAAAACAAACTGCACGGCTGCTTTGAGGAGTCCGGCCTGTGGGTACACACCAGCACGAAAGGTGAGAGGCAGGTAAATGTAACCGTTCATCGCGTTACCATCGACTGCTGAGCCTCTGATGTGTGCTCCCGGGTTTCTTAAAAGCCCTCCTCTGACCGAAAGACTCGCTTCTTCTAATTCCACGCAGAGCTCTGGGAATTTATTCAATTACCTAAAATGATCACATAAGAAAAAGGGCTTTAGAATGTGCTGAGGTGCACAGGATAGGCTTTCAGGCCACGGCACAGTGTCTCTTTAACTCGCCAAAAGTGTGTGTTTTACAATGTGAAAGTGCCTCAGAGCAGCTTTTTTTCTTGCTGACTCCATTAAACACCCCCCCCCCCCCCCCCCCCCACGTCCTTCTTTTCGTAAACAGGATAATTAGTTGATAGAGTGAATCTGTGCGCGAGTATTCTGATGCCTTTGCTTCTTCACTGTAACACCTTTATTCTAGTAACTATAGAATAACATGCATTTCTCCAGTTTTATTAGAATGTAGGACATTCA
>CM031681.1:19431299-19576299 GCA_006182925.3 Reinhardtius hippoglossoides | reverse complement strand
GTCAGCAGGCGCTAGGTTTGTGTTGAGATGATGGGAACTTTCAGTACGAGAACTTGATGAGTTTATTTATGAACCTTTAATTATTTTCTTCCCCTCACAGTTGACTCACTCACTATTGTTTTGCATGAATACACGTCTGGCAGAGTCCGAATTAAACAAATCAGTCATGACTAATAGCCGATGTAATTGAGATCAAAGCAGCGAATAAGACTCGCTGACAAGCTCGGAGAAAACAGAAGAATCTCCGACATGTTGTCCGGTGCATCGGCGGAGGAAACGTACACAGTCGCTCTTCAAACGCAGCCTAATTCCTTCAAGTCGGGTAAGATGTTACCTGATTGGTTCTTCGGGGTGGTCCTCTGATTAACCTGACCGGGCAGAAACCCGACAACTTTGATCCGTGATTGGTGAGGTCACCCGATGAGGTCAGCCAGCGTCTGCAGGGAAAGCGAGACGGCCGGTGATGAAGTATTTGAGGAGCATCGTTCCAAAATGAGACGTGACACCTAATTTCACCAAACAGGGAGGAGAAAGAGAAAAAACATGATTACCAGCATGCACGAGACTGGAACTCAAATTGATTCACGCTGAATTCATCAGTCTATGACTGGAAAGCAGTTTCGTTTTACTTTAACGAGTTTGAATCGAGACGAGCTGTTTAATTCGATGCAGGGTTCAGTTGTAGCTAAAAATCAATATAATGGGGTTTTTATGACCTAAATATAAAGTGTGTCATGAAATGGAAATGATATGTTGCTTGTCATTGCCAGAACGATTCAGAACCACTTAGTTTATATTCTATTTCCAGTGGGCGCTACCATCAGTCGTGGAACAGTCCAACAATCAGAAAAACCCCAAACAAGCTAAAGCGGAGTTATACAACAGTAGCTTTCTCTTCTTTGACAGAGAATATTTTCTTTAGGTTGTTTAATACTGTCTCCGTAGTGGATTCAGATTCCTCCATCACATCCACAGAAGCATCTCAGTTGTTGGCTAAAAAGCTTTTTGGGGCCGGAAGCCTTCTGGTTTCCATTTGTAGTTTAACCAGTGATGTCTGAGGCAGGCTGCGGTGGCCCGCAGGTAAACACTGCGTCCGACATAAGGACTGAAATGCATCCGCTATCGGATTTTTAATCAATCTACATCCATGTGCTATGTTATGATGATGAGTGTTGGCTGTGATATCCCCTGTCTACACCGGAAGCCCCAGTATATTGGCTGTGGCCCCCAGAGGCTGTTTCATCATCAGGCAATAGCCGATGGGTTCTGAGATGGTTGGAGAGGTAATCAGTAACTCGATGGAGAGAAAATTAATCTTTTAATAACAACCTCATCATTTGCATCATTGATAAAGCAAACAGGCCAAACATTCTCCGGTTCTTTTCCATTGAGAGGATTTGCTGTTTTTCAGGATTAATATTTTCCTTCACTGGCTAAACATAATATAATTATCTTAGAATATCTATCTTTATCTTTGAAACAGTGATCATCTCCGTCTTTAGTGTCTTCATCTGCCCTCTTCTCTTCATACTCGTCTTTCCCCCCCGTCCTCGTTGCCTCTCTGTCTTTGTCCCTGCTCCAAACATCTCTCTTTGTGTAACCCCTGCTGCTTCAGAGGAAGATGAACTCAGAACAGCTGTGCTGCTCCTGCCTGTCATGAGTTATGGCGAGCTGCTGTCCTCTTGGCTTTTATTGATAATATTACACGGGCTGATGTAAATATGACTCTGGCTGCAACAACCCTGCCTGCCCCCTCCATCAACCTTATCCAAAGCGGGGACCTCTGCGTGTGCTCGTTGGCGAAGGAATGCAACGTGTACCTGTGTGTGTGTGTGTGTGTGTGTGTGTGTGTGTGTGTGTGTGTGTGCTGTATATCTGTGTGTGTGTGTCATATTCACTTCCTGACCCCAGGACGCTCCCTCCCAAGGTAGAAGCAGGCTCCGAGCAGTTTGCAGGAAACGGCGAGCTGAGTTCGAACATGATAAACGGTTCTGAGCTTTAAGCCGGCGAAGAGAAGACCCTGCCGTTGTGTCTATATATGTTTTTTTTTCCGTCCGTCTACGTTGACCTGTGACTTCCAACTGTGCCGTGAATAATACATCTTTTCACAGGTTGGCGTCTCCATCTGTTGCGGACACAGAAACTTGGCTGGATTTTACTGTCACGTCCGATTTTATGGGTGTCCTTTCTCCTTGCATTCCTCGTTATGCGCCTGTATTAGCGACGTCGCGGCCAATCATTGTCATTGCAGCACATGGATGAAGACAGAAGGTGGAAAGAATGAGACGGTGATAATCAGAGCAGTAAAGAGTTGTGTGTGGGCTACGCCAACTGGGAGAGACTACACACACACACACACACACACACACACACACACACACACACACACACACACACACACACACACACACACACACACACACACACACACACACACACACACTCACACTCAAGACACCAGCTGCATTGTAAGCACTCATTAGTTCTTGGTGCCCTAACCTTGAGGTGTAAATTCTACATTAATGCCTCGTCTATTAACCTTCGTGAACTCTGTTACACACACACACACACACACACACACACACACAGTCATGTTTCCATGATTTCAGAGGACATTAAATTGACTTACATTCATTTTCTGGAGACTTACTCTGTAACTACCGCTCGATTAAACCAAACCAACATGTCTTCACCTCTTAAATATAATGGCGTATATGGGGTTGCGTCTACCCAGAAGAAAGATAAGACCCCAACGAGTGCAAAGCAGTAGTAGTAGTAGTTGTAGTAGTTGTAGTAGTTGTAGTATTAGTGGTGGGGACCAAAGTAATACCTGGAACACACACACACACACACACACACACCAGAGCACACAGGCATACATGCACATTCATATTCAGAAAAGCACATGGACAGGGCGGCAGCTGCTGCACCCACACACTCACCCACATACTCCAAATATGTAACCCCCCTCCCCACACACACACACACACACACACACACACACACACACACACACACACACACACACACACACACAGTACCACATTAACTGCATCGTGCCACAACATAGACAGGCAGGAAGCAAACGTGTCGTTTATTAGGGCCTGTTTCCAATCTGTGCTGATGATGAATTTGCCCGATCGGCCTCGTGCGGCTCCTGTATATTCTGAGACAAAGGCCCCTTATGAAATTATACTGTCATTAGAATGACTCCTCTGATTAGACACTGGGACCGGATTAGCCATCTGCTCGGCTCTCGGGCAGAGGAATGATATGATCAGAGCTAGTTAGCATGTATTCCTACACGGGAACACATTGAGGGGGTTTAGTTTCCAAACGTGATACGCCATATTCATTTGGAGTGTCTGAAGAATTTCCTCTGCTCACTGCAATACTATAATACTGTTATACTGCTCAGTGTGATGGGGCACTCGGACGTGGAAACTTTTTATATATTTTGCAATAATCTTATGTAAACTAGTAAATATATAGTGAAAGTAAATGGCACTATTTTCAGACTGGAATGAATAAGATTGTAAAGAACAAGATTGTGTGTCAAAGCTTGTTTTTTACTGCTGAAACACTGTTGATTTGGAGATGGATATAAAAGATATTTTAGTAGATAGTAGTAGTTCATAGTAAACTGATGAAACTGCTGTATTTTCAACCTCGGTGTCCAAGTAAACATTTGAGATTTTCCACGCCTCTCCCAGCGAGAGCCTCTCCACTTGTGTCCACATGTCACCCAGTATGAAAGAATGGAGACGGTTGTGGGCAGTGGGCCGGTGTCAGGAGTTGCCACTGTGGAATGGACGTGCACTACAGTATGTAGCCATCTATCACTTGTCTCTCAGCACATGTGTGGGTGGCCCTGCAGCGGGTATTATTGCAATTTGGAAGCAATTGGCGGTAATCCCCTCTTTCTGCTTGTGTGAAAGCCCATCATCCCCCTGCAAGCCGACAGGCACGTCTTCACTAAGGAAGACCCCGGAGCCGGAGCACAAAGCTGCGGGTCCGTCGCGGCTCAGGCTGTATATCATTATGAGCTTGTTTCAAACTTTTTCGTGGTGGTCTGGAGAGCGGATGTAGCGATGGTAAGAGAATAATATCGATGCACATACATGACTTCCACTTTGACCTTTTTAAAGTAAAGGCTCACAGTCTGGCAGTGTAACTCCTCTTACTACGACCAGCTCAGCCAAAGCCCAACAGTTCCCTTAAATCCAGTCGAGCTTCACCAAAACACTCAGAGATATTGGTTCCCCAGATCTGCCAGATGTTTTTTTTTCATCAAGATCCTTGAATTATTCCATAGGAAAACAACGAAATGTTGAAAATGCCCTATTTCGTAATGTTAAAGAAAGTGAGAAAAAAAATACACCCACTGATCTGGATCTGCACCAAAGTTGAATGGGTTCTCCGCTGACCCACACCACATCCTTCCACCAAGTTTCGTGGTAATCTGTTTTGTACTTTTTGTGTTATTTTGTTCACAAACACACAAACCGACCAACCAACAGACAAACTGGGGTGAAAACGTAACCTCCTTGGCAGAGGTCATTCAATCAATACATTATAAACAGAACCATAGAACAACTGACCTCTGATTTGATCGAGGCAGCTTCACTGTTCTGGGGTAATAGAGTTGACCCTGAACACAAGCTCCGGGTCCGGCTCCAGCTTTGCTTCTTTGAAGAAATTGTATTTTCTCTATTCTTGTTGTTCTGGGTTTGCACCCTCATGGTCGAATGCACTTATTGCAAGTCGCTTTGGATAAAAGCGTCAGCTAAATGAAATGTAATGTAATGCAATGTTCGGAGGTCCGTCCTTCTTCGAGATAATTAAAGGAAGCAAACTATTTCTTCTGAGTAGCTGTGTAGAGGTTGAGGCGAGGAGGACAGAGTGGGTGGTTTGGCCTTCAAGGCTCAGGACTTTTTCACCAGGGACCAATGTTCTCTGGTGTTTGGCTCCGGCTACTTTGGTCAAAGTCGGGGGAAAGATTGTGGCTTTGGTTGAATATTAAAGACAAAACTTTTCTCCGGTCCGTGTGGACTTTTTAACAATCTTGTTTTAGGAGCAGATATTGTAAGGAAGCAACTCACTAATGTTGGGAACGAAAGTTTTTTCCATGTTTTCCTGAAAGATTTCTTCATCATGTTGATCAAAAAGTCTGAATCCAGTAATATTATCTCACCACTGACAAGGAGATTACATTTTCATAGACAATGTTCATTTGTTAGTTTCCAGGATTACACAAAAAACGACTAAACTGATTTAAATTCCGTGGAGGGGGTGAACGTGACCAAAGGAAGAATCCGTTTAATTTTTTTGAAGGGATCAGGATAAACAGGCGGATTTTGAAATTAGTTTTTCACTTTCTTCAACAGGGAGAGATCGGGCATTAGCTCGGTGGAACTTCTACTCGTAAATGTTTCTGATCTGCTCGCTCCATCGTGATCGAAACAGATTTACGTGAAAAGATCATGTATCGATTAATGGATAACACACTTCCAGTGAAATCCTAGAGTTGATCGTCTCATATACACGAAGCTAAGTGATGATGAACGGAGAGTAAAACATTAGAGACCTTTAGGAAGCAGTGGATTTAAAGAAGCTATTATAATATTATACTCGTGTTTGTCCGCATATCATTCGCTCTAAATTTCAAAGAATTCTGACTTTAAGAGAAACATTAAAAGGAGACCAGGTTTGAATATGATACATCAACAGCAACACTCATGGAAAAACTCCACGTAAAGTGCAGTGTGGTGATGCATGAGGCGGCTCCTCCGCCCGAGCCCCATCTCCTCTCTCACATAGCTGCGGTGGCCATATGCTCCGATTGACTATAATTGTTAGTTTCCTGAACAAAGTGTTCAGAGGTTTGCAGGCATTTAATATACCTCGCAGGCGGAATTATAAAGCAATCATGAAATCCAATTCTTCCATATAAAAACAAATGAGCGATGCGTCCCGCCACGCTTCTATTTACAAAGCAAACACTCACTTTCATCTACGCAATATCTCACATTTTGCCCGATAAAGAGTCGAATGCAGCGAAAAAAAGTTTGATGGATGGTTTGGTTTAATGAGGAGAAGTCATTTACGCGATGAAAGGAGACACATTAATGGGATTTCTGGGAGGCCTCACAGTAGAAATGGTTTTGCAGAGGCTGAATATAGCAATACACCGAACACGTAAAAAATTCAGAGTCTGCTGTAAAGACGACGAGGCGGCGGCGCCAACAGGAAGTGATCAGAAGGATACGCCGCTCTGTTGGGGGTGGTCTGTGCTGTGATGACACCATGCATCAGCCCCGCGTCTAAATTACTTATCGGATCAGTCGCCCGTGTGTGTTTATGTGCATGGTTCTGATTTGAATCATTAGCCACATTAATGAGAGGCTGTAGGGAAGGTGATCTTGATCTGTCAGGATGTTTTCAACCTTTGGCTCGTCCTCTGTAATGCAACAAGCAGGTCAGATACCTCAGGGTGAGTGACAGAGTGAATTGTCCTGGTTCCCTGATGATGTATCATGATGACTTCGACAATGCTGTCGTTTTTTACTAGAGTGAAAGCTGAAACTGCAGCGGAAGCAGTGCAGATGGCGTATGAAGGTGAGATGTGTAGGGTTGTGTTTCCATTGAATCTGCAGGGATTACATCGGTCATTAACGCTGGTATAAAACAAATGACATTGTTGTAAGAACTCAAGCTCCTGCGTGGCAGCAATTACAATCACTGTTACGAGTCATAATAAAAGCACGGTGCCGAAATTATTTTAATATGGGCATTAAAAGTTATTGCAGCCTTTATTGAGCCGTTTTCAACCCATTCACACAAAAGCAAACCAAAGCACCAATCACAGTATCCAAACGTCACTGCCAATCATCTCCACACCATAATAGCACCACGCAGCACGCTGTACGGTGGAAGCCTCTCTCTGGTACAGTATCGGGCACGGCCACTGACTCTATCATGGAACTATTTACTGCCCATATGGCCGGTGACACGGTCAAGACCGTGTTTCAAGTGAAACCACCAGCCGTTGTAAAAACGCTGCATACAGGGATGGATACAAATTCAAGCATTAGCACATTGCTAATTACAGCGGGTCGCTCTTAATAAATTCTTTCCTGACATACGAGTTCCAGCACTGTAAAAAAAAAAAAAAAAGGAAGAATGTTGCATGAGGGAAAAGCATTAAGCGCTGCTGCTGCAGACGTTTTGCTTTCGCTGAGAAAGCTTGTGCAGTGTATGTAAAGGTATACTGTCCACTGTAACATGTATAAGATTCACACGGGATACGCAAATCCCCTGGTTGCCTTAAGTATTCACACATTTTCTGGCTATCCGAGCCATGTTGAGAGAAAATAACCTAACAAGCAGACGGCGTGTTAAACTGCTCAGCGCTCTGTGGGTATATTTCGACATGTTGTTGTTGTGTGTCTCCGTGCTCCCTCTCACTTTCTTTCTTTTTTTTTTTTTTTTGGTAAAACCAGTTTCCAAAATATGTTCTGCTCCGAGCTTTGGCCTTATTCACACTGAAATAACATTGTGGTATCATAGTCAAGTCCTCTTTCTGTTTGTTTTAGGGGTGGGGCAAAACTTTTCCCTCATGTTTCTGGCCAAAAGCGTCATTTATTTGCTATTTCAAATGTTACATGATCAGAAGCGATTGGTTATCATCATCCAATTTATGTTCCCCAGGCTTCTGTCCACTTGGATGCAGGACAGGCTTTGGTTTATCTGATCCTATATATTGGTCCCATGGCGGTTTCTGAGTCGTTTGCCTTCGTGAACTACACAAAAGGAGCAGGTTGAGTTTGGGCTCGTTTTTAATGATCAATATTCAGCTTTAAAAAAATGGATTCAACTTCGCATGAGAATCTAAAGAACCTGTGTGAGTTTGAACATGGTCGTGAACGTGTTATTACGATTAAATGTAAAGTAGAGAGAATTAAATGCTATTTTTGCAGGTCTAACTGGTTTTGGCAAAAAATCCGCTTTTTAAGCACGAACAGCATACAGGCCATATGTCTCTGTAGAGAACGCATGCATGCAGAGGCTGCACACTCTCCCCCGTGCACCATTTGCCAAATTGACCAGGATAATAATACATAATTCCTCGCTGGAGTGTGTTTGCAGTCGTTTAGAACCAGCCCACAGCATTGACATAATTCATTGTATGTGTGAAGCTCATTTACCTGCGTGTCTGCTCGCTGCAGGTTTGACGAGACACAGGTCTGAGGGGATTTCACCATAAAGGTTAGGAGCCGTGAAATATCAGAGAAGTGCTGGAACCGCTCTCCTCCTGCAAATTGTAGCCGAACGCATGCTCCAGTATACAGTCTCGGTGGCTGAGGGGGAAACGCCTTGGCAGCGCATAAAGGGCTCAGTGTGCGGCTGAAATGACCGTGTGACTCCTGAAAATAAACAGGAATCAAATGGAGTGATTGATCGAATAAATTAACCCCAGCAGCAAGCCACACTCTCTCTCTCTCTCTCTCTCTCTCTCTCTCTCTCTCTCTCTCTCTCTCTCTCTCTCTCTCTCTCTCTCTCTCACTCTCTCTCTCTCCCTCACACACACTCATTGGGTCCAATGATCGGCCTTGTAGCAGAACAGACACTTGTTGCTGTTTTGCTCCCACGTTCAGGCCGGGTTCTTCCACAGCAGCGTGGTGTTGGTGGGTGGGCGGAGGATTGTCGGTTGTTTTTTAACTCTGGGTAACAGATCAACTGCATTTGAACACAGACAGTGTCGTGTAGGACTTTGAATTAGTTTCTTCCCTCCAGTAAAAGATCAGATCAAAATAATTTGGATGAAAAATGCACCAAAACTCATTTTGACAAGAGGAAAACAAACCCTTTAATTACCTTATTCTACAGATGTTTCATTGACAGATGATAATCCTGTTTTCTTATATTAATATAAGCATGAATTAATCTTGGTTTCAGGAGACACTATCGTTGGAATTTTGCTGACATGTTTTTCCTACAAATTTGCTTGAATATAATGAAATGAAATCTCATATAGAGTCTATGTGCATCATGTCAGCACTTCAGCACTTCATATTAGCAGAGATCTTGAATTTAGACGCTAGTTCATTCACACCGAAGTGTCACTTTAACATTTACGAGACCAAACTCAACACCGAGGCTGTTATTGGCCCCGTGATGGTCGTCAGCTCGAGGTGTCTCTCACCTCGCGCTGCGCTCTGTGCAGGCCCATATATTCTCCACTGGGCCTGAAATGAAAACCATCCAATCTGATGAACCTGCCGACCGGTCAGAGCCTTGTGGAAATCAAGACGAGACCTCCACCTACACACACCCACCCACCCACAGACGTCCCCCTGCCATGGCCCTCCATCCCCCCCCCTCCCCTGCTGCCTGCCTGTGCAGTTTAGTGAAATCTCCTCCTCGCTCCGCAGGATAGCCCCGGCCTCTGGGGTAACAAGATAGATGTAAACAACCAATTATTGGATAGACCCTCATTCATATCCCCTTAACCGATATAGACACAGAGGTTCTGGCTTTAATAATTTCTCCCTCTCTGCCCATGTCCGTCTGGAAGAATGTTACTCATCAACCCCTTGTTGCGCTTGTCTCAGGTCGGTGCATGGAGCAGCCTTACAGGATAAAAGCCACGTACCCTCCTCACATGCACAACCCCTACCCCAACACGTATTGGCTCTGCAACAACACACATCTTGCAATCATCAGCTCAATTAGTGGAGGTCGTGGTGGAGAGTGGCCGAGGTGAGCGGTGGGAGGTTGTGAAAATAGGGGGGTTGGCTATTAGGGGAAACGTGATCTCCATTCATCAGCGGGCGTAATAATCACAGTTTGAGAACCAGAGCCTTCTGATCAAACTGATCGGGGGAAACAAGTCGTTTACAAACACTGTCAAGGGCCTGACGCTGGATCCTGATCTGCTCCGTCACTGCCGGGGCACACGCCCGGCAGATCAGACCATTAAGAGCCCAAATGCAATGAAGATGTCTTTTACATTCACATTTTAATCGCTTCTTGTATCTGCTTTGATTCAATCCAGTTTATCAAATATTTAGAAAAGTCCAGTTTATCCAGGGGAGAGAACAGATATTGATCCATGACTTGCCAACATAATGAGTGGGAGAGGACAGGGATTACCAGAAACTTTTTATTATTAAAAAAACAAACCCCAGACTGAACCAGACTTTACCTTTCAGTATTCATCTGCTTTGATTTGATCCTTCAGGGCTGGATACCTGTTATACCTACACTATCAACTGATATGTAATTAGAGCCCTAATGGCCTCATCTGAATCTCCTTAATTGCCAACTCTCAATTTATCTATAAGAGTTTATTTATTGCAGATAAGATGACAGTGTTAAGCTCAAGGCGCAAAATCATAGTGCTGCTTAAACTAGTTTACAGGATACACATCTGCACTAATGTCTAAACTGGGGGTTGGTGGGGGGGGGGGTGTTCCTTTTTTTCCAGATTAGAGCAGTGGCCCCTCTAAATGTCTGTGCACGTCCCTGGCACAGGACACGCAGCAGGAGTCAAAGCAGATCTTAATAAATTCAAAAGCGAAATAATTAAATTATGGCAACACGTTTGCTACAAAATAAGAGTTCAGCACCATCATTTGTGTGAAATGACAGATTTTACAGCACCAATGCCCCGAGTGGCTTTGGATGTGAAACCTAATGAGACGATAAAGAACCTGTGTGGAGAGAATACATGATCCTGTGTGGGGCAGCACCTCAGCTCCCGGAGGCAGACTCCTGGGCTCAGTGACGAGGCCTTCAGCTGTTTGTGTTAGATGGAGGTGATACCTTTTCTTTTTTTCTTTTAAAAAAAATCAGTTTTAAATGTCACATCTGTCAAACTGTGTTGACAGACTGCTCATATTTTCAATATTGCGCTTGCACATCTGTCCATTATATAATTAGTATTCGTTCTGCTATTAATTTTGTTATTAATATGTTTTCAATACTTTCTTTTCCGTTTGAATATTATATATATGAACTGTAAATGTAATATAAGGTTAAAAAAAATCGCTGCCTTGTTTTCCTCACTATCAATTTCCGCCGAGCCCCGGGTCCCCGGACGATTAGCATCAGTCAGTCTAATGCCGTAATACTGTGAGAACTGCGCTTCGGGCGAAACCCAAGTCAATTTATTAAACCGAGGGGGGAACACAACACGGAAACAGGGATCAGGCTCCACTTACAGCGCTCCTCGTCTCCCTGTGATAAACTCACTTCATAATCACACTGATAATTCAGAGCCAAACAGCCGCAGCTCGGAGGAAGAGCCTGCTCCTCCTCATCGGGCCCGAGCAGCGGCCGAGCTGAGGCTCCGCAGTGAGAGCAGAACTTTGATTAAACTCAAAGTCTCTAAACGCCCCTGAGGTCTGAGGCGGCACCGACCTGCAGCTTCACAAGTTCTGATGATGTTTATTTACCACTTATTGTCTTCTGAATATTACATTAAGTTGTGTGCATGTAAAGGTGTCAAATTACGCACTAAAAAAAAAAATAAAAATAATAATAATAATGATTGATAGAATGATATTTTCACAACGTCAATTTCTATATGAGGGGATTTGCTTGAATATTTTGTGTCCAGACTGAACATTGTCAGTGGTGGTGGTTCGTGTGTGGGTGTGTGTGTGTGTGTGTGTGTGTGTGTGTGTGTGTGTGTGTGTGTGTGTGTGTGTGTGTGTGTGTGTGTGTGTGTGTGTGTGTGTGTGTGTCTGTGTGTAGTGGTGTGGGTGTACACAGACACTCGCATCTCTAATGAACAGGTCCCATGGTGTAGGTGATATAAATCTACCAGCTGGTCAGTCCCTGGCCCCAAACACTCCACACACATATACCTGGCCACAGCACCGGCACCGTCTAATACCTGCTGCAGTGTGGAGAGCAAAACTCATCCATTCAACAAGTAAATCCTCCTCTGATCCATATTCCCCCCCCCCCCCCCCCCCCCCCCAAATCCTCACAACCATCAGATTGAAATAATTACCCCAGAGCTCGTCTTCGAATCGTCTCCTCTAATCCAGCGTGTGATTTACGATGCTCTCTCGACTTCATCTTCCTTCCAAAAGGCGCGTCAGCCCCCGATGACTTCAATGCAAACGGAAATGTTCTGGTCCCACCGGTGCCGGTGATGTGCTCGGTGCCGCGGTCCTTCTTCCCCCCGTCGCTCGCACACTGCGCGCTCCTCCTGCGCGCTCAGTCCAACAAACTCCTGCAGCGCGCCACCAACTCCTGATTTCCACCATTAGTCCGGTGGCACACCTTAAGATTGTTTGCCATTCTGCGCGCTCCTGCAGCCGCTGGCTCACTCCTCACATGTGCATCATCGTGTTTGTTGTTGTCACATGCACGAAATAATAAGCGTCCCCACGGCAGAAGCCTGTTATAATCAACTGCAGAGCAACATATCTACATAATATGAAATGTATTTTTATACCAGATTAAATGATCGAATCGTTAATATAATCCAGTCAACAGATGTAATTTAAGATCATGTGTGAATAATATATCGCACAATCATATCTGTACATATAATTATATAGTCTCGGTCCCATTTAGTGACATGAAGTGTATTTTAATAATGTGTGTGAAGCTATTCCCTATTTCTAATCACTCAAAAATAAAATATGATCTATCTTCATAGATCCACCGCTGAAAACTTGACAAAATTCCTATTTACAAAAGTCTGTAACATATTTAACTTAACGTGAAAGCAAATAAAGTTTCTCCAAATAAGTTTGAGGTGAGAGAAAATTGAAATCGCTGGCCTCTCCTGCAGAATTTGCATCATTTATTTTTGTTTTGTATTTATTTTTAATTCGTGCGTCGAGGCAAAGACCACCGAAAGCAGCTCTGGTGTTTTTGTCCAACTCTTCCTTCCTTTCTGTGGAAGCTGCAGCAGCACTCACATGTCAGCAGTTCGCAGTCACTCCAGCTATGAAACCTAACTAACTTTAAAAGTCGCAGGCGTTGATTGATCGGCTGTGCGAGAGCTGCCAGCGGCGTGAGGACGCACAGCAGCCGCAGGTCTCCGTGCGCTCTGGCGCCATCCTTCCCCCGGCTGCGGGATCAGCGCGCCGCTCTACCCTCCGCACACTCCCCCCCCCCCCAGCTCTGCGCTCTTTGGCTGCCCGAGGTGTCTGTCAACGTGGAGGTGGGGTGGGGTGGTGGGTGGGGGTGGGGGGGAGAGAAAAACAGTTTTAGAAGAAAAATCTGAGCAATATTTCTATTGGTAGGCGGGCCCCGCTCGTGAGGGGGGAACAATTGGGTTGACTTTGCCAGGGAGCCACCTCAAAGCGTATCGGGTTACTTTGAGTGACAGCGTAACCATGGCAAATAATTTGACTAAGGCTATTGTCTTATCCTCACCATCCCCGGGTCAAATAACCGACCAATCAGAGTTCACATAATCGCTTGTCTTGCCAGCTTAGAATAATATTATTAAAACGAGCCAGCGAGCCGGGTCTCCGGGAGTAGGTGATTTTGAAACGGCGTAGAAAAGGTGGAGGAGGACGGTGGAAGGAGTCGCAACTTTCTCTCTTTCTCCCCAGCTTTCTGAGGAGTCGTCGCCCGGGGTTCTGCGCGGCTGAATGGACTTGAGTTTGCTCCTCAGCACGCAGCTGGATACTACCTGTCCCTGGGCACTTGAGGGTTTTCGGCGGCTCTTCTTTTCAGGGGGAACCTTTTGTCGCTTATGGACTTAACGCGTTTTGATTTAATGTGAGACTGAGGAGGGAGACGTGGAAGCAAGGCACAATCTAATCTGCTTTGGTTTACGTTTGTCGCCATGTCCATGCTCCCGACGTTTGGGTTTACGCAGGAGCAAGTGGCGTGTGTGTGCGAAGTCCTCCAGCAAGGGGGGAACATCGAGCGGCTGGGACGCTTCCTCTGGTCCCTCCCGGCGTGCGAGCACCTCCACAAAAATGAGAGCGTGCTTAAGGCGAAAGCCGTGGTCGCCTTCCACCGGGGGAACTTCCGAGAGCTGTACAAGATCTTGGAGAGCCACCAGTTCTCGCCTCACAACCACCCGAAGCTGCAGCAGCTGTGGCTCAAGGCGCACTACGTGGAGGCGGAGAAGCTGAGAGGCCGCCCGCTCGGCGCCGTGGGGAAGTACCGCGTCCGGAGAAAGTTCCCGCTGCCCCGCTCCATCTGGGACGGAGAGGAGACGAGCTACTGCTTCAAGGAGAAGAGCCGGAGCGTCCTGCGGGAGTGGTACACCCACAACCCGTACCGTCTCCGCGGGAGAAGAGGGAGCTGGCCGAGGCCACGGGACTCACCACGACGCAGGTCAGCAACTGGTTCAAAAACCGACGACAGAGAGACCGAGCGGCGGAGGCGAAGGAAAGGTAGGACAAGAGACCACTTCAAACTTTTCTCAGACTTTGTTTACCAAGTTCTTTTTGTTATTCTGACTTCAAGCTCAAGCTAAAAAAAAAATACTTTAAATACAAATGTTCTTGAGCCACAAACAACCACTGTTACAACTGTAAAAGTTTGTATTTACAATTATACCAATTTATTATATTAAGATATTTTCTAAAATGTTATAATAACACCAGTTCTGTGCACGTATTTGTATCTAATTGAAGATTTTTTTTATCATAAGCTAGAATATTTGTTATACTTTAAAGTTCTATAAACTTTTATATGTTTGTGATAATTGTGCAGGCCGTGCGTAAAAAGTTGAAAAGCTAAAGAAATAAAAAAAGAATTAAAGGGTGGTTGTGAGGCAAATTACAAGGCTTTAAAAGCTGCATTTATCTGACTTTTATGTTTTGGTAATCCCACTTATTATGAGAGGACTTTCACGTCAAGATCAGAGGAAAAAAACAACTTTTAAGCTTCCTGATACTGGAGAGAACACAGGGCAGAGGAGCGAGGAAACATCTCAGAACACGTTTAAAAGTTGTTTTGCGGTGAAGTTGATGTGGAGAGCTGAACGTCTCCCCGGTTGACATTTCATTTTGAGTCGTTTGTACATTTCAAAGTTTAGTAAATTACACAGGTGAAGGCGCAGAGAGGTCTGGGAGACGTGTTCCAGTCAGGTGCTCGCTGCCTCGGTGTCTCCTTTCACCCTCTGGCCACTAATTCGGGCTGAAAGCTCCGCGTAAATCATGTCTTCCCACTGAGGGAAGCCTTACTCGCCACTGGGAACACATGCAACATGCACGCGTTTAGCAACAATTAGGCCTGTCATTTATTCAGACGTCAGAGAGGCCGAGCCAGCGTCGGCGTCAGAGGTCACGCTGGATTAATTCATTTGCTGCAAACACCAACTCGAACGCAGCTTTTTTACGCACAAACAGATTTATTGTTTTCGGGTCACACTTATCTAGACATTTACTGTAACTCTGTGCTGCTGCAGTCAAGTGAGCGATGGCCTCTAGTTATTACAATGACTAATTGATAGCACCTTGAAACACGAGGGTATGAAAGTTGATAAATCATTAGACTGAGCGTTTGTGGTGCTTTTACGCGTATTAGGGCTGCTCTTCATATGGTAACCTAATTAAAATCCCCGTGCGTAAAGGGGCATGCAGCATAGTATTTTTGCTATGTGTGTGTGAGTGTGTGTGTGTGTGTGTGTGTGTGTGTATTTTAAGAATTATGGCTTGTGTTCAATTAGTTTACTTACAAACTTTTATTTAATTTGCATGTAAATTGTCTAGTTTATTTCATTCACTTTAGTCATGACTACAATTTTTAAAAAGTGTCTCCTGCACAGTTTCCTGCTGCCTGACATGTTCCAGGAGTTTGCCTGCTCCCATTCGCACCGGACTAATGTACATGTGTATTTTTATATTTTCTACTCGCAGAGAAAACAACGAGAACTCCAACGGCAATAGTCACAACCCATTGACTTCCTCCATGAATGGAAATAAGACTCTATTGGGGAGCTCGGACGACGATAAAACACCATCGGGGACGCCGGACCACACGTCTCACAGCCCGGGCCTGCTCCTCAGCTCGAACACCGGTTTACAGTCCTTGCACGGCCTCGCGCCGCCGCCGGGACCCAGCGCCATCCCGGTACCGAGCGGCGTGGACTCGGTGCACCATCACCACTCCATGCACCACGACACCATACTGAACTCTATGTCTTCTAATCTAGTGGACCTTGGCTCTTAAAACCCCCCGCACTTGAATAAACTCCAGACCTTTTTTTTTTTTTTTTCCCCCACCCGTTCTTTTTGGAAAAGTAATTCAGCCTTGAAGGTGGCGTAAGACGAGCTTCAACCACTTGTGGAAAGGTACGGTGGTGAATCCAGCCACCGTAACAAGTCATGTAGTCTCATTTTCTACAGTTAAACTCGTTTTTATACAAGTGGAGGAGGGGAGGGGGGAGGGGGGGGGAGATCTGCAAGTGGGAGCAGAGCCTCCGTTTATCCCCTAAATTTAAACTTCTGCTTGTTTCAAGGATTTTCCCAGAAACAAGTGTCAAAGCAGAGCACTTAAATAAAAGTCTTCAGAATTAATGAATAACAATCGCCATGTTTTTCACTTTCATCGGCACATTGAATGAATTCATTTGAGATCGTGTGACTTGTTATAAGACGAGTGGTGGTGCAGACACAAGATGAAGTGGGACTAAGGTCGTTTTAGGTAAAAAAAAATTTAAAAAAAACACACAAAAAAAAGGAAATATACAAATAAAAAAAAAGTCAAGAAAGAAAGAAAGAAAGAAAGAAGAAAAAGAAAAAGTATTTTACCCGGAATGTAATAATAATAATAACGCAACATGTTATACTGTTGAAAACAATAACAATAAAATGTCTTAATTCTTTGTTATTATTATTACCGTTGTTTATTTTAGGGGTTTAGATGAATCCACAGACTCTACAGGCACAGAGTTATGGTGCCCATCGCTTTTTTTATTTTCGTTTTGTTTACACAGAGCCATGAAACCTTTTATTTTTGTGAGTGGGTGGAATGGGGATGGGAGGGGGGAGGGGAGGGGGGGGGGATGTTATGGAGTATGATATCTCAAGTGTCTTTTAAGAGCCGTGATAAGATGCAATATCTTAATCTCTTGATATTATTATTATTATTATTATTATTATTATAAATATTATTATTTGCATTTTTCATTTTTGGAAAGAGACTGCATGTAAAGTTTGCGATAAATGCTGAAAACATAAAAAACGATTCACCATATAGTTTCATATCTACCCTTTACAATAAAAAAAGAAAAAAGAATTCCATGGATTAAGATCGAGGGTTTCTTTTGGTTCTGGATGATTCATGACACATATTTGTCACTTTCTATATTTATGTTGCCTATTATATATTTTTAAATCATTCAGTCAATGGGTGGCCTTTAAAAATAATATTCAGACAAAGCAATATTAATTTTTTTACTTATGTTTCACATCAGCTGCAGGTAAAACAATCTTTACAGAATGACAGGGGTGTGTTTACTGGATGATGTGTGTGCATTTTCAAATATATTCCTTTGCACTTGTAATTTTACTTTACTTTAAATAACTAGTACCTTTTAATATAATTTCATTTCCACGATGTTCTGAGCTGTGGCTGATTCTCCTCTGGCTTCTGATTGTGCATTGAACCACCAGTTGCTTTACAGGGAGATGTGTATATGTGCATTAGGGGAAAGAAAACAAAACTCAGGAGCTCTTCGCCTTTGACACATGTGCCAGCTAAGAAAGGGGATATTGTGCTTTATGTGTGGGCAGACTGCCGGCGTGCACGGCTCCGTATCCCGGGATTATCTGCAGTCTAATCATAAATGCTGCAAGTGAGGTCGTGAAGCAGGATAACTATCTGTTTCCCCCTCGTTCCCCCACGAGTCGTTTGCAGCCCTGCATGCGTCCTTGGCTCTTGGAGTTCAAATGGAAACGCAAGAAGTAAATATGCTGCAGGAATTATGACCTTTTTAAAATGTAAGGGAATCTACTTTCATAGCCTATTAGTATTTGGTCTCGTTTAAATACGAGTTGAATTGTTGTGTTTCTGGATTTGATTTTATTTATAGACATATAGGGAGATTTCTTTCTTTTTGAAGTGATGATTGTGACTAAAGGTCAAAGTTCAGCCAAGTCCTCATCGAGGGAGGGGGGAAAAAGGAAAATGTCGACACTCACTTTGTAAGAACAACACAAGTCAAGAGAGTGAAGCACGTGGAGCGCGTGGCCATCACAGTTCATACGAGTGTTTCTGACTGATGTCGAGGTGATGACTCTTTATCTCTGTGCGCTCGGCTGAGGGGAACGAAAGTGTCGTAGAGTTTGACAAGGACAGAAAAAAGCTACACACACACACACACACACTCACAATCACACACACACACACACACACACACACACCACACAACACACACACACACACACACACGCACACACACCTCCCACCTGTACCTCCCTCTCAAGGACACGGGGCCAGGTGGGACTGTGTGCTTTTACTCTGCGGTATCTTCTTATCAGGAACTATTTTGTTCTTCTACTTCCGTCTTTACTCTTGTGCAGTTCATTCATTTCACAGCTGATGTTTAGTACAACCTGATTGTTTGGAGAAAAAAGCAAATACGCACAATTATAACCCATAATTTACAGTAATGGAGACCTCTGATATGGGCCTATATGTCGTTACAGCTCTTCACTTCACTGGACGGTGTTTTCTCATCCAAATGGGTGGAGGACGTTTTTTTTAAATTTTACGCGTAAAAACCACGCCGATGGGATATTGTGTCCCAGTAATAAATTAATCAGGCGGCTCTAATGGGAGGTAAATATGAAAAGTCCACACTGGGAGTGTGTGAACCGTCTCGCTCCTGATTGTCAGCGCGAGAGGATCCGTCGCACCTTGTTGTTTAAGCTCCTGACTCATTGAAGGTCAATTACGCACGTAGCACATGGACGCTTTGTAATTAAGGAGAAGTCCACTCGGGCTTTATACAGCAGCTGGTGAGAAGAGCTGGGTTCTGCTCCAGAAACAGCTGGCCTCGTCTCCTCGCACTTTCCTCAACCCCTGGATCGTGCCCATCTGTGCACACGCAGGGGAAGGGAGGCTATTAAACGGTGTTTGGGCAGAAGGTGTTAGGAAAAAGGTCCCAACAAGGCGCAGCGGTTATAAACGCCGATTAGATTGTGCCATGGCGGCTGGTTTATTGGAGCATGGGCCTCCGAACGCAGCATAAACAGTTAGACAGGTGCGAACACGTCGTGGTTCCTCGCGCACACTCTGCGTTTTAATCGGCCGTCGGTTCAGCGCGAGGTGAGGATGTTGCGGATATTAAACGTCAAGTGTTCCGTCTTTTAGAAAAGAAGGAGTTAATCCCACTTCGCCTCGGGACAAGAGCTGTGAAGAAATCCGGAGAGAAGCGTCGTAAAGATCACATCCGTGCACTTTGTTCATCCAACAACAGGTTTATTAGGACCTGGGCTGTTCTGACCTGAGATCTGTGTTTTTATTTGGCCCGGGTCAAAATATCACTGAGTTATCATTATGATTAAAATTATAGCTTTACCATGAATGCATCGTATGCACATTCGTGATCGTGGTTTATTGATTGAATGATTTATTTGCATTAAAAGCATCAAAATAATGAAATGATTTTACATGAATTCAGAAGCTACGTGTATCATCCACCGTCTGCTGCAGATCATCGTCGCTTTTATTGTTGTTTTGGCTTTTTATTCATTGTTACTACGTTATTTTATTTTCCATCTTTTAGTTAAATAACAATAATATTTTGTCTCGTCACTTCCGTTGCACTTAATAGTGAAAGAGATTTCCCAAATTTTCTTGTTCAATCTGACAGATACAATTTATTTTTAATTAATTTCTCTGAATATTTAATAAGATTTAAACCAAGAACTCTCTCTCTCTCTCTCTCTCTCTCTCTCTCTCTCTCTCCTCTTCTCCTCTTCCTCTCTCTCCTTCCTCTCTCTCCTCTCCTCCTCTCCCTCTCTCTCTCTCTCTCTCTCTCTCTCTCTCCTCTCTCCTCTCTCTCTCTCTCTCTCTCTCTCTCTCTCTCTCTCTCTCTCTCTGTTTTTTAATTAGGGCAATAATTTCTAATTCTCAGGTCGTTTGCACATTAATAATTAAACAGCTGCATGGAGACATTAAGATGATTTTATAAAGTCATATCTAGGATGGATCTTCCTGGTTATTTTAAGTTGTCCTCAGTAAAACAGAAACGTGCATCGTGCAGTTGTAAGTAGCCAATTAATTGGTGGATTATACTTTAATCTTTGAGGGGGGGGGGGGGGGGGGGGGGTCACTGAAATCCTGTTTGAATGGAAAAGGTGTTTGTACAAATCCCAGTGGAAATGGTTTGTTAGAGCAGAGGACAGCACAGAAGGCTGAGAGGAAGCAGACATGATTTAAGACTTGAATTGATTGAAATAAATGATTTTATGATATATTACATTTTCATATGGGCACCAATGGCTGACAGTAAATGCAAGAACGATAAAGACACCACGACAAAGACCAGTGATCACAATGACTCTTTTAATTTATGCAAAGTAAGAAATAGCAACAATATTGTTTCAGGTGAATTCGAGGGGATTGTAAATTACTCTAATAATATATGTTTCCAGTTTGAGAAAAATGTCTCAATTCAAAAATGATTTTAATGTATTTGATGCACAGAACTCATAAAAAAAATAGGAAACCGTGTTTTCAGATACTCATCAAACCTGCGACGTCTTCTGACGTGATGTTAACACATTGAGTAGAACTGTCAGCAACAGCGATAACAGTTATAATGTGACACATTATTGGTCCCAGTGGGGAAATTCTCTTTTCACTTAGACCCCCTTCAGGGAGGTCAGAGGTCAAACCTTTATAGCAGCAGCCTCAAAAACCTGCGAGAGATTCACCGTTTTGCACGAGGAAAACCGAGGCAGGACCCGGAGGCTCGGACTCAGGTCGTCCGGGTCGTGCCTGGTTCTGTGAAACCGTCGTGCCGGTTTAAAGATGAAGTGTTTCTGAAGTCGACCCAAATGATTTTACAGGCAAAAAGGAGCTCGGATCCCGGTCACTGCTCCAGTTCACCGTGAGGATGACGGTGCAGAACGATTGTTTCTGAAACAAATGATGCCCCACTTGTTGCATCTAGAGTTCGGTGCTGTGCTGACGAGTTAGTTTGACAGTTGTGAATAATTTTACTTATATATAATGTGACTGCAGATCCTAACCCCTGCCCAGCTCACTGCATCACCTCTGTCATTAAATACTCACTTTTTACTGTGTTCCACTTCATTTAAACATCTGCATGTCTTAGTTTCAAATGAATTCCTGAGATTTTGCATCAAAAATCCTTTATATTTCCATGTGCAACAGAACAATCCTTTGGTTCAATGTGTTTACCACATTCTCTTCTTCTGCGTCTGAACTGAAATGTGCATCGGCTTCACTTAGCATTAAGTGAGAAGGACAAACTCTTTCCTCTCGTCTGGTTGTAGTCTGAAGCAGCACATTCATCAACACAGATCAAACCGTCACATGGAATGAGAATAACATGCTTAATAGTGAAATTCCACTTTGGTAATGTAAAAACCATGAGAGGACTCAATGTAAGAGCTGTAACTGCATTGCCAGGAGGAGGAGAAGCCGGACAGTAGACACCACCAGGTAAAATACACAGAGTTTAGCTTCTATACCTAATGCATGTATAATAATTGTTTTATTGGTTTTTCCATTAGACAGAAATTCATTAATGACACAAATCATTGAAAATGTGAATTACTTATCTGGTAGAAATAATTTAAAAGTTTCATTTTGATTCATATACAAAAGATTTAGTGTCTTGGAGCCGGATCTGAATCTGACATGAATTCAAAGACAGCTGAAAATGTTTTCATGCAAACACGTACAGATGAAACTGAGCACGTGTTCAAAACCAGAACCGAAGTTTAAGACTCAGACCCGAACCAACTCCGGAGTAGAATTAAAATGTTGAAACCAGACCGAGCCTCAACATCAATAATTCAAACACAGGATGGGAATGTGTAATCCCTCCACAGCCGACTGACAGGTACTTTACAGTAATTCACTAATAACACTATAAGAAAATAAGAAAATTGTGTTTTAAGCACATCTACAGTTTCAGTCATGATCAACTGAGACCAAAAAAAAACCCTTCATGGGATTAATATAAAATAAACGTCATCTGTTTTAATTTATCACAAATCATATAATAATTACATTTTTGATATAAAAAAAACATTTTACTCTCAGGGCACAATCCTGTTTAACCTATAAAACCTCAGTGTCTATTTGATTCAAGTGCTTATTGATGAGCACATTGATTTCAGCCTCTCCTCGGCCATTATCCTTTTTTTTGGGGGGGGGGTGTATCAGGTGTGGCCCATAAAACAGGATAAAACAGTAGGGAGGAGGGGGGGGGGGGGGAGGGGAGAGGGTGCATGGTGTAGAGTTACGTCAAAAAGAAGAGAGAGAAAGAAAGAAAGAGGGATGGCCGGGGGAGTGCGAGCATTAATACGCTCCCTGTGTGCTGGACGCATACTGTTACAAAACACACACACACACACACACACACACACACACACACACACACACACACACACACACACACACACACACACACACACACACACACACACGAACACACCGGGGGTGCCCTTTGCTCGAGTGAAAGGTCTCCACGTCCAGAGACGAGAGGAGACATGTCAACAGAGACGAATAGTTCAGAAAGAGTGAAACGTTGAACATTTCATTTCAACAAAGGACAAAAGTGAACACTTTACTGTAAGTTCATCATTTGTAATAAATCGGTAAATAAAAAAGTTTATAATAAACTACACTCTGGTTGTGAGTGTGATTTAATGTCCTGTATTCGTGAGCAAATATAAAATTTCCCCTTTGAAGACGTATTTCATATTATCCCAGCTGCTTTATTTATTTTTTTTACTACAGTGCCGTTCACTGTCCTGTGTTTACACACCAGCCTTAAATGGCTGTGGGCGCCCACAGAGGGAGGTTTTACTGCTGCTGACAAATGCACGAATTAACACTTTAATTTGTGTACCACATCACACAATGTCTGAGGTTTACATGCAGCTTTTATATACTAAATGTGAAGACGTGAAGAAGAGGGAGGCTGTGCAGGGGGAAAGCTGCAGCCTGATGTGTGTGGGTGTGTGTTGTGTGTTTGAGCATGTGCAAGAGTGTGCAAGAGAGTGTGTGGTGTGTGTGTGTGTGTCTTTGTGTTACACTCGGGGTTAAGAAAGGATCACCTGTGTTTTTTCCCCCTACTGTAAATTCCTAGATGGGAGACAGACACGGGCCATTCTGATCGCATTAGGTTCACTCCAATGGCTTTTCCAGCTTTTGTCACCTGACACCGTTCCATTAAATCTGTCCAGTGTAAAGATTAACTACGCCGTTCTTTATGCTTTCACTGGGTGTTCACTCCGAACGCCAAAGGGCAGGTTAAATCATGCACAAGATTTTCATAGTGCCCTGTAACTCACGTTCGGCCGACCTGGCCCTGTTTTTACTTGATGTTATATCAACTAGCAGCGCAGAGTGACACCCAGATAAACTGTGGTGAAACTAGTCCATTCATCAGTTTGGTCACCCCCCCCCCCCCATTCCTGTTACTATCTGATACTACAGGAACATACACACGTAAAAAAAATGTACCTTTTCCTTTTTTAACTTTTTAGGGTTCTGTGGTTTTCTCTGGTTGGTTTGCTTTTAATCTTCCATGACTGTAATATTCACCGTTTAATGAATGAAAGGCTTTTGTTAGGATGGATATTTCTGCGTCAGTGGTTCAGAAAACCACTTTTCCACCAAAGCCGATGGATCCAATCAATAAATCTTCAATGTACCAAGTTAAGTTTCCTTTCAAAGTGTATTTGTTTTTGTAGGCAACAGAGCGGCGTGTTATAACAATGACTTCAGGCTCATCGAGGAAGTGCTCGGGATTCTAAGGAAAAGGACAAATGCATTTCTATCAGGGGCGAAATTCGAAACTTAAAAAGAATTTCTCTGGAAAGATGTTGATATTCCAGTTTGATTCCATCTCCAGGTACGTGGCATCTTAATCACTTTTGCATAAACTCTGAACAGTATCAGTGTGAACACAGCCAGCAGATATTTCACAACACAGTTTAACACTTCTGTCCCATTTAGCTTTTGTAAACCTGATTTAGTTTTATTTGTATTGCTCTAAATGTTTCCTGAATGTGTCTACTGGTAAAGAGTAATAATACTAACAACTAGAGAAAGAAATGTAAGACGCACCTTGAACCTTTTACACTTTTACATTACTTTATTTAACATGTAATAGTGGTTTAGGGAGAATAAATGAAATGACACTCATTCACTATTTCTCTGCTCCAGCTCATGAGTGGGCGAAGACACCTTCCCTCTAATTTGGATCAATCAGTATAAGTGTTGATTGTGCACACTGGGTTTCTCTTTCCGAGTGTTGACAGTGCACGCTCCTTCATCTGTTTCCAGCTAAACACAGCAACGGGTTCAACCTGCCAGACGGCTGCCTCAGCACACAGTGTGTGTGCACAAGACTTTTAATGTTGGCATTGTGCTGAAAAAACAAAAAAGAGGACTTAATGTTTGAAAATAAAACAAATACAAATACTGAGACAAACTTTGCATTGAAGGCCGGCTGCAATAAATAGTGCAGAATGTAATTTGTAGATTAACGCCCCTCACAGTTAGCAGCCAATAAGAGTGAGGCCAATTAGTGTTATGCAAAAATAATTATTTATCACGCGCTTACCTTCTGTTATTTTGTGAAAGTCATCTCAAAAGAAAAAATAAATCAGAGGTAGTTTTGCTGCGGCCTCCGACGTCCATTCCCTGCACCTGAGATGGGAAGCCTGTAACCGTGGCAACCAAACTGTAAAAGGAGGCTAGGAAGGGGGGGGGGGGGGGGGGGGGGGGGGGGGGGGGGAGAGAAGTGTGGATGAATGTGTCTGCTCGATCAACATGAACCGTTTTATATGATCCTATGACAACAATAAACACCAAGTGACCTGAGACACACAGATGCCCATGAAACCCAAGCCCTCCACTCACATACTGTACGGACACACACTGCCACATTGTGTTCGCTCCACTCAGCGCGCTGTGGATTTGTTTAAAGAGTAATGCAAGCTCAGGACAGACGTGATGAAAGCTCAGTATTTGGATTTTCTCCATAATTTATCAGAAGGCAGCAGAGTTGTGAGTAAAAAAAAAGAAAAGCGCTGACGTGCCTCGTTTGAGCTGAACGCTGCTCTCACCCAGTGATCAGAGAGTGTAACTGCACCATGTCAGGGAGGGGACGAGACCCTGACAACAGTTAGAAACACGAAACACCAAGAGGTGGCCCAGATTGGCTCTGATACCTCAGCAGGTGCCGAGAACGTAAACACACAAAAGTAAAAAATCAGCGTCTGCGCTTTTCAAAAAGGATACAAAGACAAAAACTGGCTGAAAGATATAATTTAATATCTAATATAAAGATATTTTATCCTGAGTGAAAAAGACAAACTGCAGACCTACAGCCTTCATCACGTTCTAATACACAGAGACAAATGGAGTAAGTTATACAGACTGACCACGTTGTTTAATTAACTCGCCTGCATAAAGGTCGACCCAGTTAGTGTTGTTCACAAAACAAACATTAAGATAAAACTGCGACTGAAATAAAAAGACATACAAAAGATTAAAAAGACACCAAACCAGTAATATAATATGATATGATACGATAAACAGAACAACACCGCGTTTTCATGTTGCTTTAACATTGTAAAACTTTTATTTGTTTAACATATATAAACAATTCTTAGTAAACATTACTTTTGTATTTGCAACTGACGTTCACATGTGTTTCACGTGTATTAAAGGAAACCAGCCCTTTAACATTCATGCTGTTTAGTACAGTGACTCCTGGGGGGAGGTGGAATTAAGTCCCCTGCAGAAATACTGTGTTGTTACTTCCCCAGACAGATTGTACTAGAGAGCGTTTCCCTGTGCAGGTGATGGAAAGGGATGTGGTCACATGATAGCAAATACATTATTAATTGTGGTCACAATGTCATGAACAAATGTCATAAATGTCTTTCAAATCCACGTTGTTCTTCTGACGTGTGTGTGTTTTCATATTGAGTTGAGTCACCCTGAGAAATGACAAAAGAAAGAAATAGCTCCTTCTCCATCTGCCTCCTCCTCCTCCTCCTCCTCCTCCTCCTCCTCCTCCTCCTCCTCCTCCTCCTCCTCCTCCTCCTCCCTGATAACTTACACTAGACTGGTTTCCAAGCTGTGGCCTCCTCTTGTTATATCTCCTCGGTCACAGCAGCTGCTCGAAGTCTCTATTTGCTTTGTTGACACTCACTTGCTGCTTGATTAGCTCCTCCGCTGCACTTCAAATGCTGCTGGGCTCCAGCCAGAGCAATTTTGTAGTGAGAAATGCAGAAAACATTGCCACGGGTGTAATTTCCCCACACAATGAGAGGTCGGCGTAGAGGGGGGGGTATGTGTCAGTGACCTTAAAGCTTCTCTATACACCATTTGTTATTTAGTGTTCACTTGACTTGACACTCAAACACTACTGGAATGGATCTGGAAGACGAATGTCGTTGGTGGCTTGCATAGACAACAAGAACGGCTGTGTGCAGATGCAGAGTGTATACTATAAATATTTGAATATATAGCATAATAGTTTTTCATGTAATGCATTCTTTTGACAGTTGTCCTTCAGGTTGTTTTTGCTTCTGTTTTATCAATTCGTGAATTAAGTCAAATGTTCAACCTTGAGCTCATGATGACCCCTTGTGGCTAAAGGAGGACATTTCTTTTCATTTTTGCATGACTCCTGTTTGCAAAGTGATAAAAAACAATTCCAGGCTTCTGTCATTTATATCTGTGTTTAATCCTTAAAATTGTTATCGTACACAAGGAACGAAACACGGTGACGTAGTAATTTGATGATATAATATAGAATATATATAGACCAATCTGTGGCTATTTATTACTTCATAATTTATCGTCAAATTTCCTCATGAATTGTGGCCATGTGGAAGCTAATCTGGAGAATGTGAGCTGAGAGTGCCTTGCTCAACAGCACAGCGGTGGTGTTTGTGATCAAATGTTGTCGCGATTAGTTGCACAGAGAAGCTCAGACTTCATTTGCTCCGGTGTCATGAAGCTTCATGTAATAGTCAAAGGCAGCTTACAGACACATATAAAGGCAGGATATTCATTATCAAATTCATCCTGTTAAAAATATTTCTACCGATTAATATTTAGGCTACTGGACAAATTACTATATTTAATATAACATTTAATTTCGAATAATTATTTGCTCCTATTCTTTAACAGCATAACAATAAAACAGAATAATTACTGTACCTGCTCAATACTGCAAAAGTTACAAACATTACTATCCTGAAAAATCGATCCTCCAAATTGAGTAATTATTTCAGTGCAGATGTGTTTTTTAAAAAAAAGGGAGGTTTTTAGTGATCACTAGATGGCAGTGTAACACAATGAGACAGCTGAATACAGTACAAGTACCCACTCACACAGATGAATACATGTGTCTGTGTGTGTGTGCGTTCATACACACAGTGCTCGCACCCTGCATATACACTGTGATCGGAAGTGACATGTTAATCCCAGAACAAACATTATCCAGCATCTCCCTCATCTCTCCTCCTGCAGGAGCAGGACGTGAAAGGCCTCCAGTTACACTGGAGAGGATTACACCGGCCAAATCAAAAGGACGCACATTTGCACATCGCCCACTGACATCGTCACACCGAGAACAGACATCACAGAGTTAAACCAATTGACCATTTACACGGTTCTCAGCCTCTCCTCCCTTTGCCCCCTCCCTCTCCTCCCCTACTGCTCACATTTAATTGTGTGTGTGTGTGTGTGTGTGTGTGTGTGTGTGTGTGTGTGTGTGTGTGTGTGTGTGTGTCTGTGTGTGTCTGTGTGTGTGTGTGTGTGTGTGTGTGTGTGTGTGTGTGTGTGTGTGTGTGTGTGTGTGTGTGTGTGTGTGTGTGTGTGTGTGTGCGTGTGTGTAAAGTAGAGAGAAAAGGAGATAGTGAGGAGAAAATCAAAGACTTGATATCGTATTAAAACAGCAGTAGAAAATAATATATAAATAGGCTATATCCAATGTTCTTTATACACCTAAAATATAGATATCAGTTAATTGATATACAGTGTTTGATAGTATTTATAATACATCACCTCACTTAATGGCTTCAAATAACGTTCTTGACCTGGAGAAGAACATGTTCAGTGTGAGGGAGAGTTGATGTGTTGACCTGTAACTGCGTCTCTCTCCTCCACCTTCATACATCTGGTCTCTGAGCCCTGAACACTCGGGCCGTGTGTTCCTGCTCCTCGCCGGGCTCTTCTGGGAGCTGTGCTGCTGCTGCTGCTGCTGCTTGCTGAACTGGACCGAGTGACGAGGAGTGTGGAGGACAAGGCCGGTGCCTGCCTGAATAATGCATGTGTTTTGGAGGCCACCTCGGGACAGGGGCCGTTTTGAAAGCGACGCTTTAAAGATGCTCCACGACCGACTCATGTACAGGAACCTATTAAAAATAGAAAAAGTGGTCGGACAAAACAGCCGGCTGCAGCCGAGGGCCCCTGGAGCTCGGTTATTAAATAGCAGGCTACATCTTACATGAACCTGTGAAGTAGATGCTCTCATTGACAATGGATTGCAAAAGGGTGGATTTTGAAACAGGAATTTCATTAAACTTTCTCCCATTTTTTTCCACATGGTTAATCTCCATCCAAGAGCAGCTATGACAAGTAAAACCTTTCAGTTGGATAAAGGGGAGCTGAATACGTGAGGAGGGAAGTGGACAATAGAACATTCCAAATGAGGAGAATATGGTTGAGCTTCTCCTACAATATGAAGACATGTTCTTTGAAATGTTAACGCAGAATACGGAATGTTTCCTCCCCGAGTTTGTGTGTTTTCAATTCATCCTGCATGAATATTCTATGGACCCTTTGACTGCCACAACGTACAGGGCTCTAAAATACACAGATCCGATTAGTTCCTCCCAAAGTGCATTTTTCACCTCCAGGCTCTATTAGCTAACAAGGCTGTGAATGTTAGATGTATCTCCATCCAACTGCTGAGCCGGTGGAACTTTCAATCGACTCCACCGACCCCTGGTAATGGTTAGTTATACACGCACGTGAACCTGAAACTGTTTTAGGACATACGAGTGGGTACAAAGTGGGGGGAATGAAAAAGTTATTGCTCATGGCATGTAATGTGCCCTCATACCCATCTCCGGCTGCCATGACTTAATGGTGGATACAGGCCCAGTTGCCGTAAGCGTTTTACTGTCCATTTACAGTGAACCCTTCTCGTTGGCTGCTCCCTGTCCTCGTCCTCCCCCCCCTGCCCCGGCTCTCCACAAAAGGGGAGTTAAACTCTAAAAGGCCGTGCTCCAGCGGACACCATTATGCCCCCTCCTCCTCCTCGCCACCACCACCATCCCTCTCTCTCTCTCTCTCTCACACACACACACACACACACACACACACAGTCACTTGGCTCCTTGGCGGCCTCAGTCAAACTAAGGGTATCAGTTTTGAAAAATTAACCAGGGATCAGAGGTTCCATTACACTCTCTGGCATCTGAATCCTTGATCTAGCACTAAATGGAGATGCCGGCTCAGTGTTCCAACATCATTTGACTTTCACGCAATGAAACTTTAATGCATGCGCCCTGTACGGTGTGTATACACACTGTGTGCATGTGTGAGGGAAGCATGTCTTCACTGGCCCCGGCAGTCGTCCCCCGTGGTACAGGCTTGTATATGTATGTTTCGTGCCTACACTGACATTAACTAGAGCACGAGGAAGAGACTGTGCTTCGGCTGCAGCACTGATGGGATGGTTTGCCTCTCTGCTGTATCAGACCATGCTCTCACTAGAAGGTACAACCACTTACAGAACACTTTGGTGGCTCCATCAGCATGAAGCTCGAGTCGAGGAGCCAAACATTGTCCAAACACCAGGTCCCATATTTACCAGAGAGAATAAGAACGTATAGGAGAACTTGTCTTGTCACTTGTCCGTGAAAAACAACATTTACAGGATTGCAAGTCCAACAGATTTGCTCTTTCCCTGTCGTTTGAGAAACACATGCTGTGAGTGGAGCAGTTTTGAAAGACGTTGTCTCTTCCACCTGAATTCCACGAGATGGCAGTCAAGGAACACGTTTGGCCCCTGCTCAGCCTGGAGTCTGTGGCCTGCTCTGCACCTGCCTGTCCCGCTGCTGCTGCTGCTCTGCTGCTGCTGCTGCACCCCCACCCCGCCACAGTGTGGACTTTTCCTCTGGTCGGAGCTGTTTGTGAGCTGGGGCAGTTTGGCATCCCGGGTAATCCATCCTATGGCTTTGTAAATGGGGGTTAAATTGATAAGGACACCCAGCCCCCCCCGGTCAATCCCTGACCTTTTGTTAAGTGCATGGGCACAAAAAGGAGGCGTGTCACCAGGCGAGCTATACCGAGGCCAAGGCTTTTTTATTAAGCCAATCACTGATACATGCTGCAGATATGCTTATAGGTCAATGCATATTTTAGATTCATGGCTGTTTTTTCTCTTTTACAAAACAAACGTTTAGATGACGTAATTTGTTCTGAATTAAATGACCAAGAAAAGATGCAGAACATTTACCTTCATTTTACACCAATATAACCTCCTTTGATCGGACTACACTTGTATGAATATATTATGAGGTTTTCCTGTCAGAAAATCCCCGAATATTAAATAGCACAGCACTAGAATAGCAAAATAGTCAAATCTATGTTTATACATAAATATTTAAAACGTCTAATAACGTTTTAATTTCACCTTTAGCCTAAATTAACGTGTCTGTAGTCTAAAAGTCGTAAAAGTAAGGCTTTTAATAGAGCCCATATTTGACTTTGATCTTGAGAGAAACAAACTCAGTCCATCTGTGATTTCATATATTTCCTTATTTTTATTTATTTTTAATGATACAGGCTCAAATGCAAAAGGCCTCTGCGGAATTTAGGCCGATTGACTTGGAATAAATGGAACAGGATTTTTCATGATTCCCCCCCCCAAACAAAACCTGCAGGGTTAAAGAAAAAGACGAGGGTCTTGTGTTTGTAAGTGTGAGGTGGCACAGGGGGACCGGGTGTCCGTGTCCAGGTTCATCCGGTGCTTTCAGGACCAGGGCAGGCTGGGGCTCCAGCTGACAGACAATAGCCTTCAGCATCAGACCGGGGAACAATCAGCAATTCATGGGAGCAGAAAAGGGGCAGTGGAAGGGTGGAAGGGTGGCGAGTCACCAAACATCTGATCCAGTGGAAATATTCAGCAAAGTGGGAAATGTGTAAGATTATTTAAAACACGAGCTGCAGAGTATAACTGAAGAAAATACTACTATTTGTTTTTTTTTCAAATGGACGTTGCTACAGAAATACTTAGCCTACATTGAAATAACCTCCATCATAAAACATATGATTTCTTATTCCAAATGAAAAGCTTTTTTAAGTTGTTTAACAATAATCTTTAAGAAAAACACGAGTAGGAAAAGGTGCAGTAAGTAAACCCATAATATGGGGATTTCAGTTGAATCATTTATTGTAGATTAATGCTGAAGATAAACTCCCTCATCGTTCCCTTTTATTCCTGGCACATGGCGTGTGCATAATATCTTGCTTGTTCGCTGCGCGGTCTCTCACACACACACACACTCACACACACATATATATCAGTGCTGTGCAGTGCCGTGCCGGGCTATAAGAAGGCCTGAGAACGGCGGCAGAAAACACAGGTGCTGGGGCTCTATTTAAGCTGCTCAGCCCTCTGTCCACTCGGTGTGCACTAGGCGAGAGATCACAGCCTGCACCAAGCCCCCCACCCCAACACACACACACACACACACACACACACACATGCACTCAGCCTCCATATGCGCTGTTCGTGCAAGGTTGTGCGCGTTCTTGTGTGCGCGTGCACATCATGGGGGTGGGTGGGGTGGGGTGGGGGGGTTGTGTTCGCTTGAGTAAGCCAGTGTTGGGTTGCTTTCATGTTATGCTTGTTTTAAAAAGATGAGGTTTGTGCAATGGCAGTCTACACTAATAAGCATTAGACTGGAGTATTTCTTGACACCCCCCATGACCACCACACACACACACCACACACACACACACACACACACACACACACACCTCCCAACCTGACCATGAAGAATGATCCCATCTGCCTATGCACGGTAGCCTACATGTAGACTATAATGGAAGCTTATACACCGCTGATCCTGTATCACTGCTTCCTGCCTTGTGTGACCTCCAAATTACAATTTAATACAAGAGCGCTTTTTCAAACGCTGCCCTTGTCTTTGAGAGAGAGAGAGGGAGAGGGAGAGAGAGAGAGAGAGAGAGAGAGAGAGAGAGAGAGAGAGAGAGAGAGAGAGGGAGAGAGAGAGGAGAGAGAGAGGAGGAGGAGAGAGGGGAGGAAGGAAGAGAGAGAGAGAGGAGGAAGGAGAGAGGAGAGAGAGGAGGGAGTGAAGAAGAGAGAGAGAGGGAAGGGGAGGGGGGGAGTTGATCGGTTGACAACAAGCAGCAGGTGCGTGGCGCATGGCATTGGTAAACTACGCACATTTTACGCACGGCGGTCACCTGACCAAATTTACCCAAAAAGTTTACCTGCAACGTCGAATTACAGAAGTGTCGACCTGACCCCGTGACCACCACAACACTATCACACACACAGTCATTTGTAGAAAACATCCCTTCAAATGACTTTATTTGGCATTTTTCAATTCTCCTAACCTCTTTAACCATATGGGAAAATACATAAAAACAACATAAGTGTAACTCCTCTAAAGTGGGCGATGTAAGGGTGATGCTCAGGCGGACGTGTAATTTGTGATTAGTGCAGACACGTTGGTTTTGGCCCTTAGCATTCTTCTCTTCAAACCAACAGAAGAGGAACAGTGCAGACATGGAGAATGGCCCCCTCATGGCCATATAACTTAGTATAGATTACCAGTCAGTCAAGAGGAATGCTGCAGCCCTGCGTCCTTCCCATTAAAGAAAGTTTAGTCCAAAGGGCCCCGCTCATTCCTGCACTGACAGGCGCGCTGGCGGAGCTATAGGGAAACTGGTGCTCTTTGGCTGCTGCATGAATACACACCAATAGGAAAGTTGTGTTCAGTTAACCGGTGAAATCCGAGAAGAAAACAGGGCAGGGCGAGTATTTCTCACCGCTAGACTCCGGCCTAATAGTCCCCCTCCTTACTCGTGTTCCCTATAGTTCCTCTGACAGCCCCGGCATTAACTCCGACATACGTTGTGTTGTGGCTGGGAATGAAAAAGGGAACATCAACTGTGACCTCATGACGCACACACACACACACACACATATCCAAGTTATAATTTTTTTCCACAAGAGGATTTCTCTGAGCTTCCCTCCTCTCAGAGACACGTTAAACCCTCTGTGACTTTAAATCTGAGATCCATAAAAAAAAAAAAAAAAACTAATCTTCTTTATGTTGTTGACGTTCATGCAGATCTCGGTTGGAGCGACGCGCTCGCGACAGACAAACGCAAAACAACTCGAGAGGGCGAAAACACAGCAAAAACATGCGAGTCTCCATTGTTGCGCGCACTCGTCTCACATTCTCGTTTACTCTCGTGAAAGTATCACACACACAGATTACTCCTCGCTAAGTTCCTTTGTCTTGTGATCCATATTTGAGTTGACAGATCACGAACACGAGCTCCCCCACTGTTAATGACCCCAGCCAGCAACAGATAGACTCACACTTCCAGCACTTTTCTCGCCACTCTGGCCTACATATGTTAACACCAGGGACAATCACGTACCTGTTTGCCAGCCTCTCATTTACATGCTCCGATGGGAAATCGTTATGATATGTAATTAATATAGACTCTAGGTGTGTCTCTGTGCATCGTGTGCGTCGTGGGCAACCCGTTCTTTAAAGCATTACTTTACGCATTAATGGGGGATTCACTATGAGGAGCAAGCACAACGGACCCGTGCAAAGCGAATTCAAAAACACTGCCTCTGACATTTTTGAACACAGTCATTTCAAACACAAGCCGCGTTTATTTCTTCTCCCTCTCAACTAAGTTAAGTTTGATATCTGTGTGTTTACACGATGTTTCCAGAGCCGCGGGTTTAATGAACGTAACGTTGCGCAAATGAAGCCCATTCATCGCTTGCTTTGTATTCATGAGTCTCTATCTGGGGCTCCATCTCGCAGATATAAGCCCTAATCCTCGTGAAACTGAAAAATGCTCTTCAGTTTACGATTAATTTAATCTCAATCATAGCCGGGACTTGTCGCAGCCAATAAAACTTGTGGAGTGCGTAAAATGGAGAGGCGGGGTGGGGGTGTGTGATAAGGGTCTGCTGCTGCGGCGGCGGCGGTGCCATGGCCCCTCGGTGCTCTTGATAGGGCCTATCTGTCTCCGGCAGGCCGATTTAAGACCCGGAATGGGTTTAAAATATGATACAGATTTACTTCATCTGCAATCGACTGCCACTCCGTCCCCTCCGAGGAACCGCGTCTGGCACACGGGGCAATCACAGGCCAGACTGCTGTCGTTTGTGCTTCGCCCGATGGTGGAGGGAGCTACACCAAAAATATACTATCAGACCAGGGGCGTCCCGCTCCGTCTTCGAGACCCCCTTGAAAACTCATCTCTTCCCGAGCACACGTCCACCCCGAACACCCTAACGCGCCTCGCCAGCACTTACTGGGGCACTTTTGGTGCACTTCTTCACCTGATCTCCCTCACGTCGTCTTACAGAACAGATTTAACACTTACTCCAAGGTCTCACATACAGTACTGGAGCTGTGGTGTGCCCCCCCCCCCCCCCCCCCCGCCCCCCTCACTTTGGATAAAAGTGTTTGCCAAATGAGTAAATGTAAATGCACAGTGTGCGACGGGAGCTGAGCTTTGCGTCTGACTGCATCTTGGCCTCGGTTATTTCAGGATCACAGGCCTATTGAGTCGTATGGCTGCAGCTTTTGACACACTTGTTTTTGTGTTTTGATTGCTATCCGTCTGGGGGGAGACTTACGCATGCAGATAGCTTATACGCACATTTCCATCCAGTGGAGGCTGGTAACATTTACGCAGGAGAAAAAAAAAACATAATCCACTGTCAGAGCTAAAGTGTCCACAACAAATTCTAGTTTATAACAACTTCGACTTTTGTAGATTCAACAGAGAACTTAAAAAAAAAAAAAAAAAGCATTCACATATAACCACGAACTAATATTTAGTTTTCCTCTCGCCCTTGCGCATTATTTAACTACCCTGCCGTGCGATTAAAAAATCAATAGGATCTAATTTTCTATGCGCATTTGTTTCCTGGTCTCTGTTCCAAAATGCCCACATCCAGCCAGACTGTGCACACACAAGCTTTCAGACTTTGCACAAAATTGCCAAACACAACATATCCAAACAACTTGTTCTCTCCTGTCGCCACAGCATCACCCTGAAGGACCACTGAGCAAAAGCTTTTTATTTTCAGATGCCTCCTGAAAATCACAGATCAGGGACAAATCGGTCCTGAGGTCGCCGCCGTGGCTCCTCCACCAGACTCCACTTGCTAAAAGTCCTGCGCTCTCCCTGAGCCAAACAGCAGCGTCTGTCCTACTTCTCTGCAGCTCTCACACAAACCCGACGCTTATATTACACAGTTGCCCACAGTTGATTCAAAGAGCCGTGTTCACAACGCGGGCACATGCTCGCTTTTTTTTTTAGGGAAGTGTTTCCACCCAAAAAAACTACAGCTCCTGCAACAGTGTCCTGCAGCAAATCTGCCCTAGTCTGCCGCATAATTGGTTGGGGATTTAGATGGAAAAGGGACTGCAGGAGAGAAAGCCTTTTTTTGGAGGGGGAAATGGTTCTCGTCCGCGGAAGAAAAGCTCTTTTCAGCGGGCCACAATGGGAGATTGGGACAGGGGAGGAGTCCCATCGTGATTAGCCCATTTAATGGCGCGTTTACTTAATTTCTGTATTCACTGGCAACGGTAAACAAAAGGGGAAATAGCACTCACATTTTAAAGTGCTGCATGACGTTGACGTTTGGCAAAATCTGTATTGTATACAGGGGCAGACATATAGAGCAATTTTACCTACAGCACATAGGGTTGAACCACGCGCGTAACGCTAATAATAATGCAAAAGAAATGCGTAAAGCAAGGCCTGCAACTTCCTCAGGAAAATAAAATATATAACATTTAAATTAAAACATAAAAAATAAAAAATAAAAAAATAAAACAATTCACATCAATGTTATAAATAATCTTTTAGCTCCTGGAATAAAAGCCAAACTGATTTTAGGACAGCGTCCCGACTACATATATGCCATAAGCCCTGATGAGCATTAAAGCCTCCACAATCCAATAATGACCCGATATGAACATGTGTTCAGCCACTTATCAATGTCCTTGTGCGTAATCGGATGGAGAGACACACATGATGCAGAGGAGATGTAGAAATTGAATATTGTATTTGATTTAGAAATGTTTGGTACATTAACATAATAACCACGCAGCCAGAGAAACACTGGATATAGGCTGATGTAAATAAGCGCTTGGAGCGACCCTGGGGCGCAGAGAGCAGAGGAGGAGGGGGGGGGGGGGGGGGCTGGATGTTCTAATAAGATATTCCACTTTTCTTTTTTTTTGTTTCTTAAATGTGACTTGTAACACCTGGCATTTTTTTCAACCCTGCCCCCCATTAAAACAAAAAAAAGCAACAAAAACGCCTAGAGCACTTGAGTTGTAAGTTTTGACAAATATTTTATGTAGGAACACCAAGTCAAGAAAAGTGAGGGAGGGATAGAAAAGAGGATGAGACGAGGAGGAGAAGGAGGAAGAGGAGGAAGAGGAGATTGAGAGCAATAATTATGTACAAGCATATTTCTACACGTATATTACAGTCCGGGAGAATGATCGCATTATTTGAGATATACATAATTCAATATAAAATTTTGAAAATAAAAATAAAAATCTGATACAGTCACAAACGATTCCGTTCGACATTTTCTTTTTTTTTTCTTTTGACCATGTTACCCCACACAGGCAGTGACAGAAGTGTATTTTTAAAAAAGGTGCTTACGACTTAAAATGATTGTCTGATGAACACAAACGTAAAAACAGGATTGCATCTGGTCTGCATGGCGGCTGCTTCATCATCATCATCATCAATCATCAATCATCATCATCATCATCATCATCATCATGATCATCACAATCATCATCATCACTTGGACTAGAGATGGAGAGAACAAAAAATAAAAAGCGACGAAGACACCAAGACGATGTGTTTTTATTCCCTCTGATCGATGTTCCTGATGGAGAATCTTGCATTCAGGTTGTTGTCCCTGAATACAAAATAAAAAAATAAAAATAGAAGACATCATGCAAGTAGTCTAGTAGTAGTGGTGGTGGTGGTGGTGTGGGGGTATGAAGAGGAGGGGGAGGCGTGGGTCCTTTGAAAGCGCTTTTAATAAAAAAGAAAAAAAAAAAAACGACGTGCTTTTATCTCTTTTTTATTTTAATATTTATATCAATCGGTCCTTTTTTCATCCGCGATATTTCATAAGTCTTTTTTTCTTCCTCTCAGGTCCATTTTCCCTGTAAATATTTCTCTTTTTGTTTGTTTCTGTGTGTGTTTTTGTTTTTGTTTGTTGTTGTTTTTCTCTCCCCCCCCCCGCTCCGTATCATACATCGCACTCCGAGTCACTGGATGTGACGGACAGGATGGACGTCCCGGTATCAACTCTCTCTGTCATACTGGAAACGCTGGTGGTGGGACTGGCCGCGGTCGAGGGCGACTCCGCCGAGCTGTGAGGGGTGAGCCCGGCCTCCGAGAGGGACCTCATACCGCCCGGTCCTATTGCTTGGTGCTGGAGCCTGGAGAAGAAAAGAAGCGAGGAGAAAAAAGGGGGAGAAATGAGGAGAAACGGCAATTAGACCTGAGAATGTCCCCCTCTCCCCTCCTCCTCCTGCAAAATAGGGGTTCAAACTCGCCTTTCTTTCCCCCTGCCGGCCCCAGCCATGCATGCATGCCTTTATCAAATAGCTTTCAGGGGACAAAACACAGCACTATTTAGACTACCAAATGTTGGGAGAAATGTAATGAGTTTCTGTGTGTTTTTTTTCTCCTGCGGAAGTGAGCCCTGGTCTATACGCGCGAGTCAGCAACGTGGGATTTAAAGTACGTGTCATATCACCACAGGGAGACACAATAATCTTTAAATCCAACTTGGTGTTTTTTTGTAAAAAGCAGATTTCTACCACAGGAGTCTGCAGCTATTTTTTATTCAGATTTTAGTTACTATACACCAGCTTTACTTTGATTATCTTCATCCAGCCCTGCTCTGTTTTGACCCCCGTGACTCTACACGCGTAAAAAACCAAATTATTTTTCGTATTTAATCAAATAAAATCCAAGCTTTTTTGTGGGTTTTTTTTTTGCACAAATGTCGTGATGCTGTGGCCCAGTTGTGCTCGAGTCTGACGGGAACAGTGTGTGTGAGTGAGTGACACCGAGATCCAGGTTATGTGCAATCATCCTAAATGTTTATCTCCAATCCACTCACGATAATAACTCCATCACGGCGGGATAAATGTCAGCGTGGAAATATATCTCTTCATTTAGCATCAGAATAGAGTTCATATGGCTTAGTTCTCTGCGAGGTATTTTCTAATCAATTATAGCATTTCATTGGAATGATACCACACTTAATGTTATGAATACAGCCTATGTTTACCAGTGCTGTTTTAATACCATGCTCTTTTTTTGTAATATCAATATCTTTATTATCCTTTCAGATAATCTTTCCCAACAATGCTTGGCGCCAAGTGACGTTGAAATGATAAACGCACTGCAGCATATGATAAAAGCAGCTATTATACTCTGTGCATCTTTAATAAATCCATTCATGACTTTGGTAACCAACACAAAAATATTTAAAAATATGTGCAAAATATGACAATTACAACATTACATGAAGGAATAAACCATTTCACTTTTGGCCGGATAGATTTTTAATTAAATCCAGTTCAGTTTGTTTTATACGTTTTATCTGATAAAAAAATTACCCACTACGCTTTTTTTGACATTATAACAATTAAAATTGCGTTTATAATATAAATATATAAAGTCCAGTGTTGTTTTTAAACTATATATTTAATATGCTTCCTCATTTATTGCAGTACTTTCACTTTTACGCAAAAGATAAACAAGCTGGATCTAAGCTTAAGCCTGTGCGCAATCGTCTCTTCAGTTTAACAGTAATCTCCATTGTGTTAAAATTATTATTATTATTATATTTAGATTTATTTAAACACTTATTTTGAGTCTAGCACTCGCATTGTTTTCTCTATTCCGTGATTTATAATCGGTGTAAAATGCCTGTAAAGTTGAAAATAGGCTACGTCCGACGAAAATGTGCTTAAAAGCGCTTCTAAATAACAGAAAGTTTAATATGATTTTAAATAGAATCCACTTTCACGTGGTTGAAACAGCACAAAAGGATGTTTTCGATGTTTATTCCGATTTGACTTCATAACAAACATGTCGCCGCAGCCTGCTCCCTCCCCCTGCCACAGACTCGTCTTTTTCCTCGACAGCCTTTATATCCGCCAGCGCAGCTACAGCTCAATGAAATATCCTCGTTCGTTGCACTCTTTTTGAATTTAGGACCATTTTCACACAAACTTGGGAACATTCCTCCCGCGTATCGCTGCGTTTGGACGGTGAAGCACAGAAAAAAAGCACCAACCTGTTTTTGGCTGCCGCGGCTCTGTCTCGTTGCCTCCGGTTTTTAAACCAGTTTCCGACCTGTGTGGGAGTGAGTCCAGTGGCTTGAGCCAGTTCCCTTTTCTTGCTGGGGTTCGGGTAGGGGTCCTGAAGGTACCACTCCCTCAGCAGGCTCCGTGTCCGCTCTTTGAAACAGTGCGTCTTCTGCTCGCCGTCCCAGATGGTCCGAGGCAGCGGAAACTTCTTCCGCACCCGGTACTTATCGACCGGTCCGAGGGGACGACCGCGCAGCTTCTCGGCCTCCTGATAGTGTGCTTCCAGCCACATGGCCTGCAGTTTGCCGTGCGAGTCCTTGGTGAACTTGTGGTTCTCCAGGATGTGGTAGAGGTCTCTGAAATTCCCCGTGTGGAACGCCACCACGGCCCGGGCGCGCAGGATGGACTCGTGCTTGTTGATCTGCTCGCACGCTCCCGGAGCCACAGGCAGGGACCAGAGGAAGCGGCCCAGCCGTTCGATGTCCCCGGTCTCCTCCAGCGTCTCGCAGACGCTCGCCACCTGCTCCGGGGAGAAGTTGAGGGTCGGTAGCTGAAACATGGACAAGTCTTCTGGAGACCTGGTGGTGGGAGCGCTGTTCGCCAGGAGCAGAGGGCGATCAGCGAAGTTTGGCAGGAAGAAATGGGAGGGATAAAGCTCTAAAGGGGATCTGAAAACCATGGAAATGACCTGAGAGAGAAAGAAAATTATCGAGAAAAAGGAAAAACCGAAAAAATACGGCAAGTAAAAAAGATTGAATGATTCAATGGCTATCGCCTAATGACACCAGCCTCATAATATCTCCCCCCTAAATCCGCCGTTGAGTGTAGCATTGAAACATTTTGTTTCCCTTTTCTATTGGTCTTCTTGGTGTCGTTGTAGCGTTGTCATGGCAGCCCTGCCAATCACTGTCAAGCGTGCCAATCATTAGCCAGTACGTAGCGCGAGGCTTTCACCACTTGTGCAGCACGCACGGGGGGTTATCAGAGTCTGCGATCTCCACAGCAACCCTCCCACCGCACCGCGCGCATCAGGCACAAGCCAATGCTCGCCTATCTGCTGAATGGAATGAGCAATTAGAGGGTGGAATATTATTGCGATCTTAACGAGGCTCGTTAAAGCTAAAGAAGATATGTAGACTGGAGATGCTTAGCAGAGCCGGGGCGGGAGGGAGGGAGGGAGGGAGGGAGGCAGAGGGAGCTTTAAATGGGTGACAAATGGACAACCAGTGACTGCAACACGGGAATACACGTTGTGAATAGAAGCGGGTCAATCTGAAATATTTTTGCATAGTTTTCATCTTTTTCAGTGCATTCATTTTTTGGGGGGTTTTTTTGGCGAAAGGTCTCGTGCGTTTTGTTTTGTTATTATCACTTTCCATTTTCTTTGCTTTCTCAAAGATGACACAATGACACAGTCCTATAACCGTTTGGCTTTTTTTCTCGGATCGGCCGTTGATTCCAAAAAAAATGCATGTGCGTAATTTGATTCCACGGTGTTGATTATGACTCGGCTCGGGCTCGCCGGTGTGTGTGGTCACTCTGTGCTGGGTGGGTGCTGGTCCCGGTGTAGGCTGCGGTGTGACGCCGCTCCCCCTCCTGCTGTCCCCGGCCTCGCCTCCGGGACGCTGGGCGCAGCCCTGGCCCCCTGCCCGCTGCCACCTCTCCAAACCAACAAAATGCATTGTTCCAAATGAATATCGATGCGCAGCGTTGTGCTGATTAAACAAAGATCATGGCGTTTAAGTTCGAAAGCTAATTTGCCCACGGCATCGCCCTCCTAATGCCACCAGTTTATCGGGGTCTTTTGATAGTTCAGCCCTCTAATTAATACCATTGTGTTGGAATTGCAATCAAATGGCAACATGAAAGCTTCTTGGGGACATAAAAGCAGTTCTCATGTATTTGATCTGCTGGTAAGGACATGATCATTGTCCACATCCAGTCACAGGACTCGGCTTATAGCGGTAGCCACGGCGGTGTGATTTTCATGTTTATGGCTAAAACGGCTTCATATTTAGACAGGGCTTATAGGGTGTTAAAATAGTGTGAGTTCACTCTAACACGAACAGTGCTCACATTGTGAAAGGGCCGTGTACAAGGCGTAGCATCTAGACTCCGCTTAATCCGCCCTCAATAAAGCTGACATAATGATCCTAAGCCGCCTTTCTACAAAATCATTCAGGAATTCAAAACTTTTCCTTCCCTCTCTCAGATTTGCACATTCTCCGGGGGCGGCCAGATACACCAGCGACTCCGAGCTTGGAGCGACAGTGAGTAGACCGGCCTGTCGTGCATGTGTCGCTCCACCTGTTTATGTTCTCAATTTAACCTTATCTCACAGACATAAAAACAACTGGAGGTGCGAGCGCGCGATTACGCACATTTCCTCTCCTGTGCAAAAGCGGGCACTTTATTTAGCCATGCATGTGCGTGCGTAAAGGCGCGTTGCGCAAGTGTCTGTGTCTGCAGGTGTGTGTGATACAGAGCAGGGGTGGCGATGATCTTGTTGCAGGGTCAGGCGCTGGGTTTGTGCGCGTCTTTTGGGATTGTGTGCGCGCATGTGTTTGTGAGAGGGTGTGGGGGGGTAGGGTGGTATACGGGATCAATCCTGCCCACCGCGCCGCTGCACGAACCTCGGGAGAACTAATTCCAAGTGGCACTTGAATTGGTCCCGTTGGAAAGCTCCGTGGACTGGAAGTAAAGGCTGGTATTTTCATGCTGGTGTTAAAACTAACCCCCACCACCTCCACTACCATCACCACCACCCTCTTTCTGTGTCTCTCTCTCTCACACGCGGGCGCGCACATGCATGCAAGCAAGCACGACCCCAACATTAAGTTAAAAGTGCGGGCTTACAGCAGCATTACCCCGAATATGCAAAGCCCCCACCCCCCCACCTCCTACCTTACCTGACTGGGTTCCAATTTAGGTGATCGCCATTCACGCCAAGGCTGCATGCATTATCCAGCATTATGCTTTGGAGGAGCCTTGTTTGGGAGTAGCCCTCGCAGGCAATTCGGAAATCACTCCTAGAGGAAGACGAGAGGTGAAATGTAAAACCTGAATGGGGATTGGGAGAGAAAAGCCACTGGTAATTCACATTCTTTTGCATGGCTTTTGTTTACGTTAAGCATGTAATTAACACCCCCAAACAAGTTTATTCACCTGCCGTAATTGTGTGTTTATCCGAGGACTTGCTGAATGTTCCGAGCAGCGGGGGCCGGCCGCTCTGAATGCACATCGAGCATTTAGCTTCTTCTCCGTTTACTTACAGCCTTAAAACCTCCAGACACGACAACGCAAACAACATCTTGCTCAGGGGAAACCCTGGGAATGTGCTCGTTTGACGGACCAGACGCGCCTGACGTCTCTCCTCTGTGACCTGATTTCTGTTAATTGACTGTAAAACACTTAGTCAAACTTTGTTTACAAGAGTTTTACATAAATAAAAGTTATTGTTTGCTGTTAAAGAAATGTGTTTTTTTTTTTATTCTCAAGCAGCGGCTGCAGCGCGCATTGAATCTCCAAATGTGACCACACTCGTTAATTGGCAATTAGCAAGTTATTTTCATTATCGGTCAGTTCCATTAAGGGGAGCAAATAAACAAAGCTGATGTTACGTCATGTTCGGTGGCGAGAGAGAGAGAGAGAGAGAGAGAGAGAGAGGGAGAAAGAAGAGAGAGAGAGAGAGAGAGGGGGAGAGAGAGAGAGAGAGAGAGGAGAGGACCGGATGAGAGGAGGAAAGGAAAAAGGTGTTGACTGTAAAAGGTAAGAGGGAAAGAGAAAAGAAGGCACGAAAGAAAGGCTCTTGTTTTATTTTCTGCTCCCTCGTTGACCCCGGTTTGGCAGAGGCTGGTCCAGAAAAGGCAGCACACCCCTCCCTGACAGGCACAGGAGAGACTCCTGCGCCTGCTGCTCCATCCCGGATTCAACGCAACAATACGCAGGACGAGACTTTGGAGAGATGATGGGTGCGTATACCAAAACAATCCCACTTCCCATTATTCCCTTTAAACCGCGTGGCTTTGTTTGGAGTATTCTGTGAATGTAAGACGTGCATTCGTGTATTTTTTTTGTTATAATGTGTGAGAACTTGTAATTGTCATTGGCACCTTTAGAAATCCATTGCATTTTTATTTTAATGATGTGGACATTTAGCACTGTGTTTTTCCCCCCCCTGTTTGTATTTCCCCCTTCTCGCCCCTGTTCGTCCCCCTGCAGAGCTGCGAGCGGGGTCCGGACCACGGAGCCGGAGACTGGACCCGGCACCGGTTCACTGCGTTTTCAATCCGTCCAAGATCAGGAGGGAAATCCAACCACTGCTCCTATAACTTCTGACGCTTCTCCATCAACGACGGTTTCCCATGTTGTGCGGTAAACTATCATTTAAAAAAAATTTGGGACACTTCATAAATATTTATGAAATGTTAAAGAAAATCCTATTTTTGTCTGAATGACGAGGCGATTGTATTGTCTCTGATTATCCCCTAAAATCAAGTTTATAATTTAGTTGCATTTACCGTTTTTTTTATCCAGCGAGCACCGGGGAGATGCGTCTCGTTACACATGCAGCTGATGTGTGATGCTGTCGGGACGGGGCGCAAAATCCCCTCCGTCCCACTCTGGCCATACTCCACGCTGCATCTACACTGTAAAAAAAAAAAAAAATCAACCTATACAAGCTGTTAAATGCAGGCCCAGCGCTGAGGTGATACAATTCATACTTGCTGAAAACGTACCATGAGTTAATTAAACCTGTTTCCCCTGTTCCATAAATGAGTCATGCGATTATTGAGGGTGGTGCAATTTGTCTTAATTGTACTGCAGAAATACTAGACTAGAGTGTTTTGCTTGGTAATTCTACAACACGTGAAATCCTGCGAAATGCGTAAAATCCGTGGAACCACCGTGATGGCACAGCTTCTCGCCACGTTTGGCTAAAATGTGACACAAATGAAAAACGGAAGCCTGTCGATTTTATTTTTTACAGTGCACTCTCTCTGCCCTTCGATAAAGCCATTATCCTGCTGCTGGGCTCCTGTTATTTTATTTTGTACCCTTTCTAAAAAACCCGTTCCAGGCTGAAATTACGCACGTCAATCTACATGTGATTTACTTGATTAAATGATCCCCCAAGCGCCAGAAGAATTACTCCGGTGAAGGTTGTGAACAGTTGCCAACTTATTCCTGCAGTCACATGTGCAACGTGTCACCCGGACCTGCAAGATGCACATGCTTGTGCAAACACCGCAGTGGCGGCGATTGAGAGGAAACAAGTAGAGAGAAATGCGCATTTTCTGTTGAGAGTGTTGTGATAATGATCTGTAAATGTGGCGCCAACTTTAGCAGCGAAGCAAAGTTTTTAACCTCTCTCTCTCCTCTCGCTCTCTCCCTCCCTCCTCTCTCTCTCCCTCTCTCCTTTCTTTTATTGTTTTTATTGTGTGGTCTCATTAGGGGGACTTCCTGGCAGGGCTGGGAGCTTGTATCGGAGCTGTCCAATCAGTGTATTTACACGGGTTGTTAGCGACAGTTAATGAGGGCTCCTCCCCGGGCCGGTAGAGAAAGGCGCCTCAACATTAAGATTTACCTTGTGTCAACTCGTTACTTCTAATGAACCTCCGCGTAAAAAAAAGCCTCCTCGCACTCAATGGAGCCGTGCGCCCGGATCCTGTGTGTGTGAGACCCTGGAAGAGTGGAGCTGCAAGCCGGCGTCCCTTCGTCCCCCCCCCCCCACCCCTCACTTCTTTTTTTTTCTTCCGCTCACTCAGGGAGAGTCGCCTTTTCTCTCTGCAGGTCCGGGCTCCATGATGCATGCATGCAATGCCTCTGCATCCGCGTGCATGTGTGAGTGTGGACGTGTGTGTCCAAGGAAGGTGGGTGGTGCGTATAACCTACTCTAAAAAAACAAAAAACAAAGGCATCATTTTTACTTAATGATGGCACAATAAGAAGTGATTATGATGCACTGCACAAACTGTATTCCTGCAGCACTCACAAGTCAGATGAATGGAGGGATGGATGGATGGAGGGATGGATGGATGGATGGATGGATGATGACAAACTCAGCAAGATGCAAAGACATAAGAGCAAAAGGAATGTGTTGAATACAACGTTTTTCAAATATTATTGTAAAAATGTGATGAGAGGACGGAGGAGCAGGAGGGCTGGTGTGTGTTTGCGTGTCAGTATCACAAACCAGGTACGTCTTGTGAATTAGGCTTGACATGTCAGCTTATTGCCTCTGCAGAAGTAAGTTCACTTAATCACCCCCCCCCCCTCACCCCCTCTTCTTCCTCCCCCACATCCCCCAGCAGAGCACGGAGGATAGGCCGCGGCAGCTCGGGCTCTGGCCCCTCCGTCCACCCCCTCATCTGGCCCCCAGTGAGGCTTGTTGAGCCGCATCAGCAACACATCAGTGCCCCTCAATTCAGGTACAAACTGGAGGAGTTTGGCGGATCCCTGAAGTGGACTCCCCTCTTACTCCTCTAACCCACAGAGACACCACTTAAAAATCAATTAGGCTCGTCTCGTCTCTCCCGCCCCGCCGGTCAACGTCTCAGGAACAGGTGGCTTCCACCAATTTGGGGAGAGATTAAAAAGTAGGCTACATTCCAGCGAGATTCATTATTTCATTTTATCCCGAATCCAGGTCTGAATGAGGGGATGTGCCCTCATGCACTTCATGGCCCCTCTGAGTCTGTAGGGTACATCTCTATGTGCTGACATCATTCACATATTTGTGGCAGGCCTTCTCACAAGGCCGGCACAGTGTAGGCCGGAGCTTCTTATTCTCAGCTCCAATATATGATTTTTTTCTCCTTAGCCGACAGGGTATTTTATTTGAAGTGTAGTGTGCATCTGTTACATAATATATTTGCAGATGTCAGTTGCCTTTTCTTGTAAGAAATCTCCATCCAGCAGCAGTCAGCAGGTGATTAAGTGGCCAACACAAGATTATATATTCATGGTTGTTGGTACATTGTCACCTGCTGATGACAGACACAGAAATAAACAGTTTGGTTTGTTTCTAAAAAAAGTGATATTTATTCCTCATAGAGACTCTTCAGCTCCATATCAAAAACACATTCTCTCTTGTCGTCTCTTCACCATGATTTGAACCGCAGACAGTCTCCTGCTTCCTCGTGTTAAAGAGCTGCAGTGGACACGGAGCAGCAGCAGCAGCAGCAGCGCTGGAGGAGGCTGTGTGTTGTGTGTTCACTCTTCCAGGTAGATGGCTTGATTTGGAGACAGAGACCATAAATATAATGGGTGCATATCAGATGCGTGGCCCCCCCGAGCTTTACAAACGATGCTCACCTTCCAATCCCCCTGTGACTTCCTCTGAAGAGCAAAACAACATCTTCTCCTCTTCCTCTCAGATCAGCTCCAGTTTTTTTTAATCAACATCCAATCTTTGAATATCAGTCATGCACCTGTATGTGTGGGGGCCTAAAGGGGTGCACTGACTCAATAGAGGGTGACCAAAGTTTCATCAGCACAAATAGAAATGCTCTCGTAAAAATTGCACAGTTTGGGGCTCGACTGTCAAGGCTGATTAAGTAGCCCGGCTCTCCGATGCAGATAGAGGCTGTGGAGATGGCCCTTTAGCCCGGTGTCACAGGAGCTGACAAGCCATAATTACTCTGGCTGACACGTCGCTCTCCGAGCTTACTAATGTGAGAGCTGTGGATATGTACAGCAGACGGCGTGCATACAGTCCAGACGGCTCAGCTCTTCAGCCACGCAATCCCTTCCTACCAGGGATCAGATGCTGGGGCTGACCTTTTTCCATTTCAACAGTTCAGTGGTGACACACACTCGTATTTAAAAGTTAGTGGAGATCATAAGGATCTGTTTGGATTCACAAAGAAACTACAACATGCTGTATCAGTAATGGAAACAAACTATTTACTCAAGTAGTAGTTGTGTTTGTGTTTTTAATTTATGCTTCTTCTACTGCATTGCATTTAAAGGAAGAATATTCACTTTTCCTCGCTGCTACTTTGCAGATTAATATTTGATATATATTATTACAGGCCTGAACTATTCAGCAGCATGTGTAGTTGAAGATTAATTTGACCTAAATAACACCAAACTTATAAAGTACTGTACAACCAAACACACTGAAAGAGGCCACTATATATTAAGTGCTTTTACTTTTATTACACATTATATGGAGTGTGTCCGCAGTGTGGCAAACTGCTTTGACTTCATTTAAGTGTTTGATTAGGATAAAATTAATTCGTTAACATTAGAGATATGATGAGAGTACAGTAGGCTGCTATGGAAACATTTCTGTGAGTATTTATTTAATTACTATACTATTACTTTATACTTTTCCATTAGATTAGAGGTTCTGTTTTTTTTATAAAACATATGTTTAACAAATGAATTATGCATCTGATAAATTAAAATACCCAACATCTTATAGAGTAAAGTTATCTCACTTTCAACTGATGAAACACAGAGTGTCAGTGTATCAGTAATAACTTATATAACTATACCTCTCTGAAATTAAGGACAGTAGTCCAGTTACGTTTGATAAGTAACTAAGTAAACTTTGCTGATAGTATTTTTGTTCTTTCAATAATGAATTAAAAGTATTAACTCCTCTCACAACACGCACAACTTCTGTCTTCCTCAGCGACTAAATGTTTTTTTATCAAAGCTTTATGTTTTGTAATCGACTGATGTGAGTGATAGATGTTTGCGCGTGTTTGTGTGAGTGTGTGTGTGAAGGTTACAGGGTCACAGACGATCCTGTCATTGTCTCACATTTTGTTTGTCGCCGTGTTTGCGTGACACGCAACGAACAAAACCAACGTCTCTCTCTCTCTCTCTCTCTCTCTCTCTCTCTCTCTCTCTCTCTCTCTCTCTCTCTCTCTCTCTCTCTCCTCTCTCTCTCTCTCTCTCTCTCTCACTCACTCACTCACTCATCTGAACTGAATCTGAACTCTTGAGTGCTACTCAGCTGCACTCGTTCTCACTCATCACTATCACTCACTCTCTCTCTGCTCTCTGTGTGTTGTGTGTGTGTTGTCGTGTATATCTGTGTCTATATATATATATCACTCTCTATGTGTGTTGTCTCTCTCTCTCTCTCTCTCTCTCTCCTCTCCTCTCTCTCTCTCTCTCTCTCTCTCTCTCTCACACTCACTCACTAGCTCAGTGTGTATGTGTATGTGTGTGGTGTGTATGTGTGTGTGTATCTCTCTCTCCTCCTTGACTGCAGATCTTGACATTACTTCACTCGATTGCCGTTTACCCCCCAAGTCAAGTCTGAGACAGTCATGAAGTGCAAAGGAGGTGGGCCATGTCATGTCCGCTCAGTGTGCATGGGACTGTTGCTGCGCTCGGCTGTGATCATTGTTCAGGAGAACAATTCCACACAGAGGGCCGAGCAGGCAGGAAGGCAGCAGCTCCACGAACACAGAAAAGTGGAAGAACAGCAGCAAACAGGGGCCAGTTATTCACCGGCTGCTCCATGGGTTCATCGTGGAGGCGTCTAGGGTCGTCATCATAATTGTTTAACCTACTTTAACATTTACTTTGCTGAAGAGATTTCGTCAAACTAATCTCACTGTGCCACCTCCACACCACTTCAAGGACATGAATATTTTATCTGCACATCAATAGGCTTCATTCTCCTTGAAACCGCTGTGGAAGTTAATTCAAATGACCACAAGAACCCGTGAGAAGTCCCACAGCCTCCTCTAACATGAAGCTATTGGTTGACTGAGAAATTATCGAGAAATATTAAGGCTTTTAGAATATAGGCACAATTGAAAAGGCCCTCATGTAGCCTACATGTTGCTTAATCAGGTTATATTGGCTTTGTGGTGGTGTTATTTTCATAGGCCTCCTAAAAATATTCCTTTTGGCTTGTTTAGCCGTTAGCACATAGCCCTGAGCCGAAGAGGGAGGAAATGTAAGTCCTTTTTATTGTGCATGTTGGTGTACGATCATAAACATACAGGCGACATAGTTTTTTTCATAAATGGCTATTATTTTTTTTATATTAGTGCGATTTTGGAGAACAGGCTACTGATTCTGCAGCTAGTTATTTAGCTAAGGTGCTGATGAAAAACTCTGCAACTGGATCATTTGGTAAAAACAAATACGCTAAGTTTGAAAAAAGCATCAATTACTCGTCTAATTGTTTGTCTCCTTCAAAAATATACAAATACGCAGGGTGGTTGCTATGGGCAACAGATTGATGGCTCGTGCCTGTTCCTGAAATCTCAGGTGTGCGCGTGTATCGAGCTCGTCACCGCGTGGCTCCGCCCCAGCAGCCAATCAGAGGCGAGGAGCGGAACTAATCGACCAATAACTGGATATTAACTCGCAGGATAATAACGGAGGGATGCGGCGGCGGAGGAGCCGGTTACTCACGGGTGAGCTGCGGCCGTCCAATCTGATTTGTGTCACGCATCTCCCGTTTAGCTCGCCCGATCAATAGCGGACGTCTGGGAGAGCAGGGTGAGGGGGGGAGGAGGCAGGGGAGGTGAGAGGGAGGGAAGAAGGGCGAGATGCACAGACTCAAGGACACGAGAAGGAAACAAGGTGCAACAGGTCAACAGCAGTTTGAACCAGCAGGTCCGCACAAACTCAAGGGTGCGTGCGTGTGTGTGTGTGCGTGTGTGTGTGTGTGTGTGTGTGTGTGTGTGTGTGTGTGTGTGTGTGTGTGTGTGTGTGTGTGTGTGTGTGTGTGTGTGCCTGCCTGTAGTCCCCTGTTAACCTATATTTTCAGGTATATTCATTAACATGTGTACATGCTCGATGTAGTGTTTCTGCATCGTCATCATCATTATTATTATTATTATTAGTAGTAGCAGTAGTATTAGTATTATTTATTTGTATAAGTCTATTTATAAGCAGTTTATAAACAGAATGCATGGTTTATAGCTCATTATAATGTAAGCGTAAGTATATGAATCTTTATTAATATATTTATCATATCATTTCTGATTCATAAACTATTTACGAAAATAGATATTTCCCTCATATAGGAAAAATTGTAAATGTTGACAAATATGTTTTCCCATTTCAATAATTTTACTATGGAAACTTGTAAAATATATTTTTAATGTCCTTATATCTGCTTAAATTATTAATGAATATTTATATATATATAATTAAAATATATATATGTATATAAGAACGATATGTATGCGGTATTATTATTATTATAACCATTATTATTATAATTATCATTATTATTATTTTATTTAAAGCTTCATTCAAAATCATGAATTCCTGCCCCGTCCCTCATCAGGATTTAACTTTTGAAGCTCATCCTCTTCATCAGCTTTTTCCTTTTTCCTTTTGAATAATCATTGCGGATACTTGTTTCACCAGCACGTGGAAACATTTCATTTGAAGTCTAAAGTGTCCCCAGGAGGAAAGTTTCTCTTATTTCTATAACGAGCTCTCAAAGCGGTCATTTAAAATGTGAAGCTTATAAACAGTCAGACGTGTCCGCCAGTGTTTTTTAATCCTAAATACTTCTGAATGATATTTCCCAGAGTATTTCACAGAGTATTTCACAGAGTATTTCACAGAGTATTTCCGGAGCATCGCAGTATCTTCCGAGGTGCAGTGTGTGTCCTCCACTCGGTGCTGATGCAGGATCAGTAGTTTGCATCGAGTTAGATCCGCTCACCACGCACAGCCACTGAAACCATAATGTTTTCACACGCATGCGGCTCATACACACTCTGCAGAAAGCAGCATGTAACCTGCCATCCACACACACACACCACACACACTGCAGCATACACACACCACACACACACACACACACACACACACACACACACACACACACACACACACACACATATAGTTTTTTTTTTGCAATAGCGTGAACAAATCAAACTGCATTGATCAAACCCACCTCACACACTCGCCCTGCTTTGGGGCACATTGATGATTCTTCACTTTCTGTCTTCAGCGGATGCTCATTCATTATTCAGCCTCGGCTCTGTATTAGCGCTGGGATGGCAGATGTCAGAACGTGATGGAGATGTTTGTGTTGGGCTGATTTGAGAAGCCATTATCCCGCCCGCTTATCAAACATTCATGTGTGGCAGCTGTAGTTGTGGATCCGTCTCCTGTGGCCGCTTCATTTCTCCATCCTTAAGCAACCGCGACCTTTCCACTCACTTAACCTGTTATCTTCCCACATTGGAGACACGGCTCAACCACGTCAGAGGAAACACACGTATTTATTTCAAATATAGGTCAATAGCCCGTATCTATTGAATGGTTTTTAAATTTCAGAATAGAACAGATCAGAATAGTGACAGTCACTGTAAACTGATTATAGGGGTAAATTACAAAAAGTGACCTTTCCAACAAGTTCACCTGTTTTCTTTTCACATTTGAGAGACAGTCACTTCTAAGGATTCATCTATACATATAATATATATATATAATATGTAGAGGCATCTAGCCCTATATATTTATTAAATTATATTGGAAATATTATGAATATATAGTGTCTTCCTAAACTAATCGGAGGTACTGCTGCACATCAACGATATACAAATTAAATAGTGACCTTTTCAACCAGCTCACCTGTTTTCTTTTAACGTTTGAGAGGTAGTTACTTTTGAGAAAAAATTGTATTAATATATATATATATATTTAAAAAATATATATATTATAATATTTTAATTTATAGTGTACCAGCATATCTATAATAGCACCACGAGGGCAGAGTTGCTGCACAACAACTGTGTGCAAATGAAATTGTGACCTTTCAGTTAACCTCTTATCTTTTAGCTTTCAAGAGACTCACAGTCACTTCTGAGGGAAAATAATCAATCTGAACTATATCTAGGCCCATAAATATATATATCAGATTAGAATCTCATTTACGAAACATTGACTAAATAATATGAATATATATAATATATATAATGTCATTGTAAACTAAATGTGGACACTTGCTGTTGAGCACTATGAACAGATTAGATAGTGACCTTTTCCATGTCGAGTTTCACGTGACACAATTATTAATCTATATCTTATTTAAAGATCATAAAAACCCAGATATTTAATTCTATTCAAGCAGTTTCAGGATTAACAAATGATACGTTTTACTTTTAGTTTTCAAAACCAAAATCCGAACAGTTCTCATCTAATCCATCATCAGTTATTATTTATAAATATATATTATAGTGTCTTTATCATAGACTTCTAACAGATGAATATTGCTAAATTCACTCTGTTCCCACTGCCACAGTAACACCCATATAGTAATAGTGAATTGTCCCTGATTAGGTATTTATTGTAGTATTATTCTTAAGCCATAACTCAAGACTGCAACTTTTCCAGATTCTTTTTATATCTTTTCACTTTTCTTTCCTTTTGGCTTTGAACTCATTTCATCCTCCATCAAAAGAGAAGAAATTAGGTAAAAACGAAAAAATAACTTTTGCAGTTTACTGTTGAACAACATGGATGTGTTTTTATATTCTTTTTATTTCCAGGTTTGAAAAAGTAACACGTTCTCTCTCATCGACTGAGGCTGAGACCATCCAGCGTCCATGGCCTTTTCTTTTTTTTTTTGTAATTGCCCTGCGAACATGGTGGTTTTCATTCTCCTGACCCCTCCGCGCGCTGCACGCCGCCGCCGCCCTCCACCCCGCACACCCGGCCCCGCACAATGCTGCGTGTGCGTGTGCGCGCTCTGCGGTATGCGGGCGGGGATGTCGTGCAGAGGTAATGGGAAGTAGTCGGAAGGTAAGGTCGCGGGTTCACGGCGGGGCTACCCAGACCCGACCGTGGCTCCTGTTTGTTTCTCTTTGCTTCTTCACAACTCCGCTTCCTTCCCGCAGGAGGATGTGTCCAGTGTGGCACCGCGCTCACCCCGCACAGACCCCGGCCCCGCACACACCCTGTTTGTTTTTCTGACTTTATGAAATCCTCCCCCCGGCAGGAACACCGCCGGCCTCACCACGTCACTGCAGGCTGCCGGTGAGTTTCGCACTCTGCATCCCTCCCTGAGAATCTTTTGTGTTCGCACTTGTGAAGTCTGGAGTCTATTTATATCCTCGCACATGTCTGACTGCAGCTTTTCCTTTTTTTCCCCCCCAAGACCCTTTTCAAGGTTTTTTTTATTCATCCCACCTCGTGTCGTTTTTCTAATTCCACAGCAAAAAAATCCAATATTTGCACTTATTAAAAAAAATCAACACTCAATCATCTAAATGCAGGAAACAGATGAATGATTTTTTCACTTTTATTTTTGCACACACTTTGATTCAGGGGCTTATTCTTTGACCTCCGTTTAAAAAGCTGCTTCCCACTCTGCTCTTTCACGGTGTAAGTTGGAAAATAGACACAAATGTTCTTTTTTTTAGTGGAGATAATTATTATTATCCCATTAGGGATAACTTCCTGCAGGTCAGGTGGGCTATCCACCATTTTAATTGCACCTGCATTATTGTTCAGTTCTTAAAAACCTTTTTTGCTTTTCAATTTTTCTCCAATGCTGCATTTTGAAATGATTTTATTCATTGGGATTATTCTTTTAAGAAGAAGCAATGTGAAATATTTATCATTCAAGTATTGTCACTTTATATATATATTTACATATATATATATATATATACAGATGAAACTATACTTTATAAAGTTTGATTTTGCAAATGAGGTAAAAATATAAATGTATATCTAAGATGATGAAATTATAGGCCTACTATTTCTGCAATAACATTTTCTATTGCAGGTTTGTAAAATAAAGTGAATGAATTATTAAATAAAACCAATTTTAAAACCAATTTGGTGTCTCTTTTACTTTTGAACTCAATTCAATTATACATGGTTGGACAAATTCAGATTGTGGGACATTTAACGCACATATAGCTTTATGAAAAAATTATATGGAGTATTTGACCTATATATTTGATATAAAATCATCTGTAAAGTTCTCTAAAGTCGTCCGTTATTTCATTATTTAAAAAAATTCAACTGAGTGAAAAATCTGATTTAATAGACCTGTGATAGTTGTGGAATGCTTTTAAGTCAATTTAATAGCAAGTTATATTAAATGCTATATAATTTACTATAACACAAAACCATGACATTTTACAAGAAACATGCAGAGAACACATTTTCTTTATGCACGCAATTCAGATGATGTTACAAAGAAAGTGATTTGCAACCTCACATATACATTTACACAAAAAAACTGCAAGTACATTCTCAAAGGAACGTTATGATGTTACACTGTTTCCCACGTCGGAGGAGGACGAGGACCTGGAAGCATCTCGGAGGAAGCCACCCAGACAAGATGGCCTCTCACTCAGTCCCTTCGACTGCTGGGAAGAAAAGATGGGAGGAAGGATAACAGGATGAGAGGGGTGAGAAAAGATTAAGGAACAGAGAGCGAGAGCGAGAGAGAGAGAGAAATAATGAAGAAGTCATACATACTCAGAAGCAGGTGATTGAGATTCACCTGACAGAAACAAGACAGAAGCAGAAAGCGAGAGAGGTGCAGTGAGGCTGTGCATTGGCCGGGTGAGGGCCTGTGTTTCCATCTCTCTCTCTGTGTGTTTCTCATCCTCTCTTTCTCTCTTTGTGTGGGTAGAGAGACATCCACACATGGAGACGAGAGAGAGAGAGAGAGACATTTTGGTTGTCTGCCTATCTCCTCCTTACCATGGCGCCCCCGAGACCGAGCGAACAAGGAGAGTACACACACACACACATACACACACACCACACACATACACACACACACGCACACACACACTTTGAGTTGTCACAGAGGAGAAAAGCTTGGCTCTGCATTACACTGTAAACCCCACTTTCCCTCAACAAGACAGACAGGTAGACAGCTGGGTGTTACACTTAATCCCTTCCCCCGTGTGTCCCTCCAAACAAGGGCTTTGCTCTCACTGTCGTTTCCCTCAGTCTGCTGCTCTCTTTTAGCTCAAAAGCTGAAAAGCGAGAGAAGAGAGAGTCGGCTCTGGGAAATGCAAAACTCTGATATGATTGTGAAGTGCAGCGTCACTTCGAGTTGACGTTACAGTTTAAGTTGCAGGATTAATCAACGAAAACACACTGGAAAAATGAAACGCAGGGAGTCCAACAGCGGCGCTATCTGTCCCCCACGTCCCTCTCTCCACCCTGACCCCAAGTTCCCTCCTTCTAAGCACCACTTCACCCCCGAGGCCCACATTTGGTGTGTGTTTGTGCGCCGAGAGCTTTTTGATTTCCTGTTTGTGTGTGTGTGTGTGTGTGTGTGTGTGTGTGTGGGCACGTGATAGTGAGAGATGAGAGAGGATGATGGTCAGGCTTGGTCTACTGGCTCATCCACAGAAAGCACTGTGTTGATACAGGAATGAAGCCATCACACGCTTACACATACCCCCCACCAACACACACACACACACACACACACACACACACACACACACACACACACACACACACACACACACACACACACACACACACACACACACACACACACACACACACACACACACACACAGCCTGACAGCCTCTTCCCATCAGTCTTTTGTTGTGCTTGCCAGTGATGATGATCTCACCACATAGCAGGACTAAGCCTCAATAGTCAGGCAGTCAGTCAGTTTGGCAGGCAGACAGGCAGCCAGTCAATATGCCCATCAGTCATTCAGCCCACCAGTCGGCCAATCAGCCAGTCAGAAGCAGCTAATTATCAAAGGCAGAAGTTGGGAAGGTGGTTGGCCACCAAATGTGCACGAATGTGTACAAGCTCCTTTTAGCAGATTTTGACGTTTATCACCTCGGCCGCAAAAACGTCTTTTCTCAACTCGTCCCCAAAGGAACTGGAATCAGACACGTGGAATAAGAAAAGCAGAAAAATAGAAACTGTCAGAAGAAGCATTATTTCCCCCCAGCACCCATATCGACTCTGTTCTACTCTTTTCTTCGAGCTGTTGAGTCGGCTCGTGAGAGAAATCCTGCTGTAAAGGCTCAGATATAAAACCTAATAGCCACATCGAGTCAATATCAGCCTCTGCTATCCTCTTGGAATCACATCAAATGTGTTGTATTGTAATTGTATTTCCAGCCTCGGTAGTCTTTTCTATTCTCCCCCCCCCCCCCCCCCCCCAAAATAAAAGGCTGCAGCTGATAGCGTCCTGACAAAGACAAAGAAAAACTGATCCTTTGCCTGGAAACCTCTGAATGGTTAAAGATACGACAAGTGACAATGCTTCACTACAATGTCTAAATACCACAATGTTCAAACTTTTTAAAAATTAGCTTAATGTTAATGTCAGTATGGATTATGTAAACCCACTTTGATTAGCTTTTATTTATAAAATGTGGCATATATATTCAAATAGACAGTTTAATTTTTCTTTTCAGGAAAATCATAAAAGTTTTGTTTACATGTTAACAATCAAACGTGGTAGAAGAGAAAACACACCCATCGCATCAGCGGTTGTCCTTTATGCAAACTTTACATCATCGTCACCACAAAACGCAAAACACACAGAATCGGGATGTCAAACATCAGCTCAAATCCATAATCCGCTTTTGATCCACTCTTTCAACGAGTGGAAATCAGGTCCTGAAAAACTCCAAAGTTCCTTCCTATTTTTCATTTAAAGCCGTCGGATAAGTGTGTAACAACTGCCGGTGGAGATTAAATGAAAGAAACAGTCTCCATTGTTGTCGTCTGAAAGAAAACACTCCGAACACGCCATAGAAACCCTGAGAAAGAGAATAGTGCGGCCTAATCGATTGTTCACCAGATAATAGCCGCGTCGTTACCTATCTAACACTACCTGCCTGATTCGTTTTCACTTCCCCCGGGCTTTCCCGCAACTGTAGTTTGAAAGAACAAGACGGAGCGCACTGATATTTAATAATTTATTTAGTTATTTTAAATGGGACTCAGACGTTGATATGCAAGCGGCGTGTCTGATGAGCATGAACAAAACAGAGTGCTGGAGTTGGAATATTCTAAGAACAACTGTATCCGTTGTTGTGCTAATCCTAAATGAAATATGTATTCAGTAAAAGGATTAGGGCGTCCAGTGTCATAAAAGAAACCACTTACCAGCACCAAAGGTAATTTGTAACCTTAGCAACTGCTTGTGGAAATGAATGGGGGATTAGGATTGGCTGCAGCCAGCGTTGTCCTCGCGCAGTCAAAAACGACCCACACACACACACACACACACACACACACACACACACACACACACACACACACACACACACACACACACACACACACACGTTTGTTCCTACTAAATTCAAGCATACTGAGCACATATGCATGCATAGAAAAACATTGGAAAAGTTGCGCACAGACACAAAAGGAGGTTTCATACATAATGTAAAAGTAAAATAAGTGAGAGGAAAACAACAGGATTAAGGAGACGGGGGGTGGGGGGGTGGGGGGGGGGAGAGAAGCAGAAGAAGAAAGAAAATTAGTAAAACTGAACCTTCTGTTTTTCAATTTATCTGCTGAGGGGTTAAAGGGATTTTATTATCAGTCTAACAATGGTGAGGCTGAGGCTTGTTAAGCAGGGCTCTGACTTAGCCAGCACTCCTTCAACGTTCATGCAGCCCTGTGTGTGTGTGTGTGTGTGTGTCTGTGTGTGTGTGTGCGTGCGTGTGTGTGTGTGTGTGTGTGTGTGTGTGTGCGTGCGCGCGTGTGTGTGTGTGTGTGTTTAAACTTGGGCCTCGTGTGACAGGTCTCAGAAAACGGAGGCATCAGCCAAAGTTCTCACATTACACCTAATGATGTCGGCTCTTAAGCAGACAAGGGTGAGTTTGTGATTGTGCGTATTGTGTGAGTGTCTGCGTGTGTGTGCACGTACTGCACGTACACAGGAGAAATGTCAGACAGAAACAAGCTGTAAACATGTTCATAGGCCGGAGGACACGCAGGTGCAAAGTCACATAAACAGACGTGGAGATAGATCCATGGAGGGGGAAAGAGGAAGAAAGCGAGAGAGGGATTATCTTCTCAATGGCCACTCCTGTCTAGTTGCACCACCTCGTCGGAGACATCTCAAATAGCTAATTGCTTAATCATGTGGAAGTGACAATAGCCCAGCCTAGTTCTCATCTGTTCTCTTTCTCTCTGCTTAATCCCTCTGTCATTTTGTGCGTTTGCCACGTCCGTGTGTGCATTTGTTTGTCCCCCCCTCACTTTGTCTGTCTCTCGCTCTGCGTGACTCATCGTCTTCCTTCGCTCACCTCATACCTTCTTACTTTCTGTCACTCCCTCCATAAGTCGGGGGGGGGAAGCTATTAAAGTGGTGGCAAATAGCTTCTCGGGTGACATTTGCTGACATTCAAGGAAGTGCATTTAGCAGCGTACTACGGTTCACCTTGGTGAATGAAATCCATTTGTGCCACCGTGGCCTGGGTCCTCTCTCTCTCTCCTCTCTCTCTCTCTCTCCTCTCTCTCTCTCTCTCTCTCTCTCTCCCCCCCCCCTCTCCCTCCCTCTCTATCCCCTGTCCCTAAATGGACGCCCAGTGTACAGGGAAATGGCAAGGTGGCGCGCAGCTTCGCCGCAGCTCTCAAATGTCATGCTGAACAAAAAATCTTTAATGGGCTAAGTGTAGCCTTTCCAGCCATAACTTGTCAGGTAATCAGAAATCTCTCTCTCTCCTCACCCACCTTTTCCTCCTTCCTCAGCTCACCCGGGCCATGACATGCCGCTAATTACCTGTTATACCAACTGGAGAGTGGGATGGCAAGAACGAGGAAGACTGCTTTTAAGACGTCCTCTTCCTCGTCGCTCTCTTTCAGACAGGGTACGTATTTTTAACCTGGTGAGGATTTTTTTATTTTAAGCCGGGGCATAACTCCGTGGCACCTGAGTCACCTGGAACATGACACCTCTTTTTATAAGTGGGTGATTTTCATGTAAGTGTAGGGATTTCTTTCACCGTACCTGCGGGAACCAGTGTTAACGTGTCGCCGATTGTCACTGTTTCTCTCAGGAGGGTTTACGTCGTGACACAGGTAGACTGAGTACAACGTGGAGTGTAAACAAGTCCCCAAACCAGCTGAGAGCATGAGTCATGAGCAAATGTTAGTATCACACTTAGACGACTGTAAAAGAGACGTGTTGATTATGAAACTTGTTCTCGGGCCTCGTTAACCCCACAAGTTCCGGGATAAACAGCCAAGTTTGGGACGAGCTGGGGAATATCGTGAAGCAGAACCGGTTGAGACCAAACACGAGTTAGAAAGAGGCTGAATACTGGATGTTGATGTTTGTGAGGTGACCAGAAACAGAATCCCAAATAATGTTAATGCTCATTCATCTGCTCGATGAAAATGATCATCCATTAAATCAATTTTTTCAGTTTTTTGTTAAGCTGTTTTTAGACTCAAACTCCAGAGTTGGGTCCCGACTTTCTTCTGAGTTTTCCTTTCACACATGAACAATATACATTTTCCACTGCAGAGATCTTGTGTTTCTGTTTACACTATTCTCCACAGTTCAATGCATGTCTGAAAGCAGAAAAGTAAAGTTAAACCCCATTGTCTCGTATTACCATTTAATGTGCAGTTATACGTATACGAAAAAACTAACCTTATACCTAAAGGTGAGTCATTTGACCAATGTGGATGTGATAGTGAGGTTCAGTGTGACACACTGTCAAAGATTTCCTTCTCACCCTGTGGGTGTCAGACGATCGACACCAATCAGTGTCATGTACGGTGCACAGCGCTGCAAAAAACACTCAGCTGACACACAACAAACTAGCAACATGCCAAAAGCGATGGTGGCAATTATATGGGTAATTATATTTAATCACTTCTTTATGGAACAGCTTTTAAATGCAGTTAGCTCGACGGGGAGCTCTGCTGCGCAGCGCTATGGATGCAAACTCTAAACAGTAACAATGAAGGAGGATTAACGTCCACCTTTGGACGAAGTACGCTTAAACCTTTATTCTGTTTAAACACCTGTGGCTCGGCAGGTAATGGAGAGGTAATTGAAGCGTTGTGAGGAACAAAAACAAAGCAGACGAACTGAAGCGGAGAGGAACGTAGTTTATTAACTGAGGAAAAACCTTTTCATCATTCTGTTCCGATGGATGTTTCCGTTCCCATCATGACGTGACTTTCTCCCCGACCCTAAAATCACCTCCTTGCTGACGTATTCTTTTTTTTGTTGACGAGCTTCATGCTGATGTGAAATATTTACACGTGCGTGTTGTGATTAAATGCTAATGCCTGGTGAGGTGCAGCTCTCTAACGTCAGGGCAGACAGACGGGAAGTGGAAGGTTGATTGTGGAAGCCTGTGGCAGCCATGACGCTAGCAAACCTCATCCACCACACACACACACGTGTATACACACCTGTAGACATTCACACCAGCAAGTAAAAGCACAATGGAATGAATGGAAACAGGTACAGACACACACGCCCAAACCCCCTGGCATGTGAACACACCACACCGAACACACACACACACACACGTGTGCAAAAAGCCCGTTCAGTAGCAGGGTGTAATGTTATTTTCCCCGAGGCAGTGTGTGATGAAGAAGCGGTAGAAGGAACGGATGAGGGAGGGGTGACGACAAGGAGGCATGCGAAAGCACAGGAATCATGACTGACAGCGAGCGGGACGAGCACCGAGAGACGGCTGAGACCGGTTGATTGATGGATCGGACCTTTGTTTGGCGTTTCATCCTGAAAGAATAGTCTCACATTTAATTTAGTGCGTAAATTAATTACACAGCAGAGACACCAGTGCTTTTTCGTCTCCCCCCCCCCCCCCCACCCCCTGCATATATTAGAACAGAAGCCAAGATACAAGTGTGTAGTGTGAGCGACATTTTGGCAACGACATAACATCCTGCTGAAATGCAAAGCGAAGTAAGAACGCCAAAAAAAGTAATTTTCCATTTTTAATACTCAATTTATTTAAACACCGTTTTTTTTTTTTTTTTAATGTTGCTTGACTTACGTCTGCCTGAGAGACGACGGCGTTAATGATAATTAATACAAAAGCAATCCAAAGGAGGTGAGTGGACATTTTGTTTGTGGTGGAATAGCGTCTCCGTCGCTCCACACAATCCACAGTTGTCCTTGTGAACAGTTTTTATTATGGAACAAAGCCTCATATAAACTTTGTGAAGGGTTAGATACCACATTTATAAAAACAGTTATTTGTGTGAACCGTCCCTTTTTAGAAAATGAATGACCAAATTCTGTAAACGAGGTCATTGTCTTGTCTGTCCTCATTCGAAGATACTGATTATGATTTATATTTACTGTACCTAACTGTATATAAATGAAATGACGACTGCCCAAAAGTGAAGCCAAAGCGTCTTGATTGCCTCCTAGTGGCTTGCTGCGGTATAGGTCATAAGCCCTGCCTCCTCCGTGTTAGGGGATGGGACATGGGCCAAACTAAAAAGTAAAATAATACGTTTCTGTCATTTTAAGTAGGTCACTGATGTTTGTTCAAGAGTTTATTCTTCCACTAAGTTTGATTTGCTATGAAAAGGGGATGAAATGTCACGATTGACAGCTGAGACTTCTTCGACGCAAGATGGCAGCATTCGTAACCAGGATATTTCAGCCTCAGACGAAACAACACGTCATCCATCTTTATTTACTGTCAATAATCTAAACTGAGCAGTGGCCCCCAGAACATGTTACAACAAGACAACTGATGAAGGAAAGAGGTTTTACTCACATTCACGAGGAATCAACCCTGTGGATTTTCCCAGTGTCTGCACCATCTTTCCACAAAACATTACACTGACTGTAACTTAAACAAATGAAACATATATTGCGTCTTTCCTATGTTTATCTGCACAGGAAACACATTCATATGCATCTGCACATCATCTCCACGCTCGCGACGACTAAGACACACAAACACAAACGCACTCCAGAGTCTGGTTGCGGGTGTTTATTGTTGTTTTCAGCTCTGCGGTCGAGCTGAATAGGCGAGAGCGTTTATGAGTATGCTGTTTATTCTGTCAGCCACGTGCGCTGCCTTTCCACTGGACCAAACCTTTATGGAGTCGGCCCTTTCTTCCTCCCGCACATTCTGGCTTTTCACAGTGCTTGGCCTCTTTATTGATAAGCAGGCTTTTTCATTCAGGGGAACATGGACCGCCACACAAAGACTTGAGAACTGGGAATGACCTCGGGGGTCACACATCATTTGAGAGAAATTATTGCATTTCTCCCTCGAGCTCGGCTGTACAAAGATGCAGGTTTGATGCTGCTGATGTATTGTACCACAGCAAGACTGCAGGACGGAGCCCGAGGCAAAAACACGGGGACAACTTTATCTTTTCTCACTGCCTCACTCTCGCTGGTCTCCCCTGCGTTCTCCCTCTGGGTGGCAGAAATAGGGGTCTCTTACTGTGTCTGGGATTCACCCCCCACACAGCAGAGTGAGACCCGTCTCTCAGGGCTGTGCATGTGTGTGTGTGTGTGTGGTCTCTGTGTTCCTCATGTTGTGGGGGCCGTACATGTGCAGTCACAGTAAATGGAGCAAGCCAGACCCCATACATAAATCATTCAAATTTGATTAAGGTTATAGTAGGTCTCCAGGAAATGAATATAAGTCAGTGTAACATCCTCTGACGTCATGGGGACACAACTGTGTGTGTGTGTGTGTGTGTGTGTGTGTGTGTGTGTGTGTGTGTGTGTGTGTGTGTGTGTGTGTGTGTGTGTGTGTGTATGTGTGTGTGTGTGTGTGTGTGTGTGTGTGTGTGTGTGTGTGTGTGTGTGTGTGTGTGTCCATGCAGAACTATTAGTGTAGCTCAGCAGCTCCAAGAAAAAGGCCATAAAATATCTTGTCCACACCTTCCCCCAGACAGCCTGTCCACGAAGTGCTTTTCTGTGTTAGAATCTGGGACATGTGTGTGTGTGTGTGTGTGTGTGTGTGTGTGTGTGTGTGTGTGTGTGTGTGTGTGTGTGTGTGTGTGTGTGTGTGTGTGTGTGTGTGTGTGAGCATGCCCCCTGTAGACTGTGCTATGCTACCGACAGTGAGTTGCCGTGAACATGACTGAGTGCGTGTCTCAGTTATGATAGGGGAGACTGATAAAATGTCTGCCTGAACCGCCTCCCCGTCCACTCAGGACCAACAAACACATTCCTGTCTCTGGACCGTGTGCTCTTTTAAACACTGCTTCTTTCTGCCCTTCATTTCCTCATCGGCCACAAACACAGAAAAACACCAGTGTTGAAATAAAAACAAATCAAAACCAGGTTCACATATAAATAATTAGTGTGAAACTTAAAACCTTGAAATCAGCACCGTGCCCCAGTTCTGTCACTCCTCTGCTTTGTGTTACTTGTTTGTGCAAGACTCTAAGAAACAGATTTTTTCGATTTGGATTTCAATCTGTTTGCTGATGTTAAACATGAAGTTGGCCAGATTCAGTTTTTTTATCACCATAAAGACAAATGTTTAGACCGAACATATTCAATTTGTTTAACTCACGCTTATATGTGTGACGTGTATGACCTTGTTTTAAAGAGCCACATAATGAGCAACAGGGGAAACGTTTACACCGAACAAATCACAGCTTGCAACTGAAACATCATTTATACTTTCATAAGTTTTTGGCAACTTGAAGCGCTTAGTTAAGGTTATGGAAAAAAGTATCGCAAAGAATCACACACACACACACACACACACACACACACACCACACGGGAAATGATCAAGTATCTTTCTTCCCGACTAATGAAAAAATCCTATCTGCAGTTAAGTTTAGTAATTAATAATTATAAGAGCATAAACTGCCTCACAGTTCTTAGGAGGACGATGAGGCCACGGTGATAAGATGCAGCGCGGCGCTAATAGTGCCATCCGGCAGCACCGCGCTTCAAAGGCGCCGGGAGTGGCAGCCATGACACTTTGAGGTCTGTGCTGAGGAGGCCGCGGCATAATCATAATTGTTTCTAGATCAAGAAGGCCGTAATTAATTTGCCTGTCTTGAAGTTCAGCAACAAGGGGAAAAATGGCTGCTGGTAGAGACAGAGACAGTGGAAGAGTGTGTGTGTGTGTGTGTGTGTGTGTGTGTGTGTGTGTGTGTGTGTGTGTGTGTGGGCTGTACTTCCTCTGAGAGAATCTAAGCAGTTATAGTAAAAAATTGGCAAAAGCAATAAGGAGGGAAAAAGAAGCGCAAAGCAATGTTCAGATGTGGAGCTACGTGCCATCTATACGTAACAAGGGCCAAAAGGTGATGTTTGTGCGTTTGAGTGTGTGTGTGTGTGTGTGTGTGTGTGTGTGTGTGTGTGTTTGTGTCGTAACGCCGCCCCATTGCGATGGAATTGAAATGCCATAACGACAGTTCGTCCAGCATGCGTCGCTCCACTTAATAGTTCCACTGCGGCGGTATTTAATGCAAGGGGGCCCTGGCTTTTTAAAAACTATTTAAAAGGACGCACACAAATCACAGTGGGCAGAAAATGACCGTCTTAATGAAAACAGTGGTTCCTCACCGCTGCCCTGCGGGAGGCCCGGGACCTGGGGGTGTACTTGGGAATGCAGGGACCACAGGGTGCAGAATAATGACCGTGGAACCTGGACTGCGGAGTGCATACTTGTTATGCTAAAAGGCAGGACTGGTAGCCTAAGGGCTGAGATTGGAGGGCAGAAACATACATACATAAACATAGGGAGGAGACAGCTGTTCCTTAATAACCTCTGGTAAATGGTGGCCGAGGTAATTAAGCCGCCCAGTAGGGAGAGAAAAGGCCGACACTGTTAGTCGGCTTCGGTTTTATAATGTCGCTTCGACAAATAAGTTTGCAGATCAAGAGAAAAAAATGACTTTGACGCTTTCCTCAACAGTTGTTTGATTGTTAAAAGGACGTGTTTGTATTTTACAACAAAAAGAACAATCTATTGCCGTTTTCCTGTTATTAACTCACCTCCCTCAGTTGGAAATGGTGGTTGTAGATTGATGTCGTTTTTAAGTTTGTGATTTTCACATTTAAAATCACGATGCACCCAATTTCCTGACAGTCGTTAGCGCTGATTTCTTTTCACCGAAACACCTTAACCACAGAGTTTAGCTGATTATTAACTGCCGTGACCTCAACCATCAGGGTGACAGATAATATTTTGTGTCATGCTGAATGTATCACTGCCTCACAGCAAGAAGGTTCCCGGTTTGAATCCCGTTTTGTTGTTGAGTTTCTAGGTTTTCCCCGGGGTCTCCGGCTTCCTCCCCTGCAGATTGGGGTTCGGTTAATTAAAGACCTTATAGGTGTGAATGTGGAAGTGAAGGGTTGTTTGTCTCGTACCCCGCGTACCCCTCCTCTCGCCCCAACATCAACTGAGATTGGCTCCAGCTTCCCCCACAACCCTCAAAGGATATAAACGGTATAGATAATGGATGGAGCTGTGTGATGGGCCTGGTCGCACGTACGCAAATGCAAAGCAAATATGGCAGGTCAGAGTTAGCTACAGGAAACAAATGTTTGGACGTGAACAGGAAGTGAAAGTTCGGCAATGAAACATTCTCGTATGTGCGACCGGGCCCTAATAAAGAATTCTCGAATAATACACCTCGCGGACATTTTGCAGCAATAGTGGAATCATTTGCATTTTCCAGTTTTTTTTAACCAAAAGAATATAACACTGACACTTTGGTTGTTACAGATCATTGACTGTCCCCGTCTGCCCATGTTGTCTCCTTCATGTCTAACCTCATCATGAACCGATGCGTGAGGTCACATGTATCCTTAAAGTGCTGTTTGCATGTGAGTAGGTGCGTGCACACACCAGTGGATCTGTGTGTACCGAGCGTTTGACTTAAGTAACAAACAAAGAGTCCTGCCAACAACACGACGAAGGTGATGATGATGATAGCGACGACGCTGCCAGATTTGATGACAAGACAACAGCTTTCACTGATGGTGACAGTGATGCTCCCTTTGTTTTTGTGTACCGGACTTCTTTTCTTCATCCACAGATTGGATTCCAGAGCAAAGAGGTGTGTTGCTAATCTTTGCAAGAATGTCAGGTGTGCGTGCATGTGTGTGTGTGTGTGTTTGTCTCTGCGCGTGTGTGTGCGCGTGCGTGTGTATGGCAGAGAGAGAGAGAGAGAGGAGAGAGAGCGTTGATTACACCCTCCTCTCCAACACCAAGAGCCGACATTTCTCAAGTGTGTGTAATTATAGTGAGCACACAGCCTCCTAAGCATCCTGTCAATCTGAATCAGAACGAACACACATACAGTAAGCGCAAGAACAAATGCACGCAGGCACACAAACACAAAAACACAGTGTTGTGTTTTCAGTGTGTGCTTCCAAGTGTGCGTACCAGCTTGTTTGTGTGCGTCGTCCTGCAGCCCTCTGTCCCATGTGAGAATTTGGCTCCAGAGTTTGCGTACATGTCTGCACAGAGCCTGCGCCTCGCTCCTCCTCTTGCACAATGACAAGGTTTGGGTTTCAAACACTCTCACACACACACAGACTGACAGTCAGGTGCTAAACAGAGGCTACACCGATTACCCTTTAAGCTTATAGCTCAATTATAGTCTAAATGAGTATCTAGGCCCAAGGCCAAAGCTGTCAAAACGTCCCGTCTCCTGAGAATCCAGGTCGAGGAGACAGTAGGGGGGGGGGGGGTGTGTTCACCGTCAGACAGCATTGATAGTGGATGATTCTTCAAAACCTGGATTGGGTTCAGTGTTTTTCAAAGTTCATTGTCACATTTCTTTGGAAACGTGACAACTTAAGTGCCGGTACAGCTAGTCAGCAAAAAGCCACTTAAGGTTTTGGAAAGATCATTGTTGGCGTTGTTGTCACACACGTCCTGGACTGATCCTGAGCTGTGGTTAACGTAAACTGCTGCTGCGTTCTTACTCAATGTGGACATTATAACTGAGCTGGTGCTGAACCTGGAGGTTTAATCTCAGTTTAAAGTTGGCACATCAACACCTATAACTTAATGAATATAAAGTAGAGGTCAAAGACATTCGTCACTCATTTCAAATTAAATATCATGTCATACACAATGTTTGGAGGGTCAGGGAAACGTTCGGCACAGGAATGAGAGACACTGGGATGGAACCGCTGACCCTCTGGTAAGTGGTAGAGTGGACAAGTTCATATTTATGACGATTTTTTCATCTATACCGATTTGAGCCAATCCCAGATGACATTGGGCGAGAGGCGGGCTACATCCTGAACACATCACCTGTCCATCACAGGGCCCGACAGAGACAAACAACCATTCACACCTACGGGTGATTTAGAGTCATGGCCGGCATGTAAGAGCAGATCATTTATTTTGTGAGCCTCTAATAGATCAGTTGACCTTTGAATATTAAGAGCATGTATATTAAAATCACAGATTGAAGACGTGTCGTCAACCTCTCCGAGATCAAACCATCTGACGAACAGGGCAGGAGCTGTTGTGTGGGCCGGTGCTTGTTGTTTTCTCCCCTGTGATGTTCCGCGTGGTAAACATGAGGCTCTTCGTGATGGAAACTCCCGGCGGCTGCGTGAGTTTCCTCACCTCGCCTCCCTCCCTCTTGCTATGAATTAAACAGAGCGATAGCGAGAAGAGGGTGGTGGAGACAGATAGATAGAGAGTGGTAAATTGCATTGTCAATTCAAATCCTGCCACTAATGCATCTCATTGAGTCTGTGTCGCTGTCATCCCGGATGCTCAGTTATCTGTGTCGGTGCAGCCAGCGGAGGAGCGCTGCCACGTTAGCAGCCCGGCACAAAGTTTAGCGAGCCAACATGCCCTGAGCCGCGGAGAGAGGGAGAGACGGCGGGATGAAGTAGACGTGTGAGACATGAAAAATTCATCTTCCCTGCGTGTGTGTGTGTGTGGTTGTGTGCGTGTGCGTGTGTGTGTGCCTGCAGAGCTGTATCAGTTTAATTACAGCTATGGCGGCCCCGGCCTCCATTCCGACACGGCCTCTTTCCTGCGCGAATTAAAACACCCCTGTAACACGCGACACACACATAATTGACATGCACACACTCAAAACGTAGCAGCGCCCCACACGTACACACCACCCTGTTGTAGTTGTCATCCCCTGTACGCCCAGCAACCCCCCCCCCCCCCCCCTGTTCCTCGTCCTCAAAACTATTTGAAAATCAATTATCTCAACAAACCAGCTGTAAGGAGTGGGTGCCAGCCACTTACTCCTGAAGTGAATAACTTATTTGAAATTCATTATTGTGTCGAGCGGGGTGACAGGGCCCTCCAAGACTCCGCTTTCCCATTCCCCTCTCCTCCCTCTCTCCTCTCTCTCTCTTTGTGTCTCTCTCCATTCTCCCTCTCTCTCAGTGTTTTTTTTTCTGTCTTTACATAAACTAACTACTGGGCCGGACCGATCATTTTTTCATTTTTTGTCATGCAATTTTAACCAGCTGAGCTCCGCAGACACAAGCCCACGCACTGACACACACAAACACACACACACACACACACACACACACACACACAACAGACACACACACAGCGCTCCCTTGATTGGTTCACCTCATTTATTTATCGCATGCAAATCATAAGACGCCCAGAGTTTTCTCCCCTGCCTGCGTCGACGGGCATGAATATGGATGTTGGGAGCAAAGTTGGAGGTGGAGAGGGAGCGAGTGGTGAACACAGATATATGCATGATACAGTTATTTACTTTTATACATCAACGTATGTTACATTAATGATGATAATGCACTTTATGGTCTCTACTGCTACATGTGGGCACTTTTGGTCTGGGGATTTTTTACTCTTAGGGAAATTACATATTTTACACGATTGCACGGCTCCGACTTTGTGGCAACAGTTCCACTTTGTGTTCCCCACATTTAGGCACCTGTCCCACCTGTCATTCTCATATTTAAAAAGGCTTTGTGTTGCTTTCTATCTGTCGTTAGTCGATGCCCATAGAGCGTCACATGTTGTCCTCTGTCCTTAAACATTAGATCACGGTTGGAAACCTATTTGCTTTTTGAATTCTTCGAATAATCTTGTCTTTGTCCCTTAAAGTGACAATTTATGGTTTTGTAAATCAGACGGACCCGTATAGTGCTTTGTCTCCTCTTGGTGAAAGTTGGTTTCTGCCCCAGGCGACAATGCCAAAGCTCACAAAATCAGGTCCAACTGTTTATGTATTCATTTACAAGATTACCTCAAAGAAATTCTTGTTTTGACGCATGCAGCGTCGTTGCCAACACCAGTGGACGTGAACCTGGTTCAACTCTAACCGCAGCTCAACGTCACTCAGCGACTCACTGCTCAGGCCACATTCCTGCTACAACACTTCACTCTCACGGCTCCGTATTGTTCAACGCGAGTCGTTTCCAACCTGAACGTCCAGTCGAGCCCTGGTGGCCGAACGGGAGCCCAGTCCTGCAGCCGGTGTCTTTTGGCAAAGGGCCGTTTTTCACAGCCAATAAATCCAACTGGTTTTGGATCAGGTGACAGTCACGCGGATGTCATATCTGTGTGTCATCGCCCTTTCATGTGATACTGGTACAACTGCTACCACTAATAATTATAGTGTTCTTATGTTTTAGGAGCTGTTCGAAAAACACAAACACTTGCCAACTGATTAACAAAGGTGTGAACAATTACAGTGAAAGTACACACACACACGCGTTGGCGGTAAGTCAGGACATCAGTACTGCGGCAGCAATGTTGAGTTGGCGGAGTGTCGAAGCGTCAACCTTTCTTTCTTTCTCCTTGTTTCTCTCTGCTCTCTCTTTTCTCCTCGTCCTGTCGGGCCTGTCCTTCTCTCGCCCACTGTGTATGACTCCACACTCCGTACAGCTCTCCCGTGATGGAGAGAGCGAGCGTAAACGAGTGTGACAGCGCTGTCATGTATGTTCCAGCAGAGGCCGGCGAGGCCCAGTGCAGAGACAGGAGGTGTCATATCCTTACATCTCTCTCTGTTTCTGCCACCAGCTGGACTCTCCTTCTCTCTCCTTTTGTGTCACACTCTATCTCTCTCTCCCGTCTCCCATCCTGTCCTGTGTGTGTGTGTGTGTTGTGTGTGTGTGTGTGTGTGTGTGTGTGTGTCGCTCCCTCTCCTGCCTGTGTTATGTTTCCACTGTCACACTTCTCAGCTTATCCCCTCCAACATTATCCTCTTTCTCTCCCTGAGACTCCGTCCAGCTACATTTGAAAACACATCTGCATTCGAGGGTCATTTTTTATAAAGAATAATATCGGGAAGTGTCTAATTAACGTAGAATCAATCAAATAATCCAGAAGTCTTTGTCGGTCCTTGGAGTCAGCATTTGAGGACCGATTGCGTCACAGCGGCGTGACTCGGCATTCTGAGGGCGTCCTCAAATGTGTCCGACAAATGCGACCTTTCATGCCGGAGAAACAAAGGCTCCGACGGGTTCCCAGGGTTCATTGCGGTTTGGCGACAAACGTTTTTTCAACAGTACACATGTTAAAAAACCAAGGGGGGGGTTTTCAAACTTTCTTATCGTGGTTACAGAAGCTGCGTGACGAAAGAAGCACGTCAGCATCTTGAGTCGTCCGTCAGCGTCGACAGGACGGGATCGGCCCAGCGCCCCCCCCCGTGTGCGGTCGTCTGTATTTTGGCAACAGACGTGGCTAAAACACATCCTGTCTCCAACACACGAGTGACTCCGTTTCCTGACTTCTCTTATTGCTCCTTCATAATATTTTTTTCGCCTGAAATAAAGAATTTGAAATACCACGTGTAAAGAAGCGAGACAAAGCTTTGACTTCGCCCTCAATGAGATTTTCTGACCTGGACCATTGTCGCTTCTTTTCTCTCTCGTTGCTTCCCTCATCCTATTGTGTCTTTTTCATCCCTTTTCTTTTCCTTTTTTTTTACGTTTCAGCACACGCTCTCTGTCACCAACAGCAACTGGCTTCTGTGGCTACGTGCGTGTGTGTGTGTATCCATGTGTGCACACTCGCAGGTATTGTATGTTTATGCATGCACACTGTACGCCTATTGTACGTGTGTGTTGTGTATGTGTGAGCAACTCGGCAGCAGGAAATTGGTCAGCTGAACCATCAGAGTAAAAATGGGGTCAAATTGGCCTTTCAACCGGCCTTAATCTTCCAATCATCCCTAAAACCCGCCTGCCGCCGCACAATGCAGCTCTGCTCACAAACCAACAGCAAATACTTCATTTCAGCGTTTGATGAACACACAGAAATACTGCAGAGCATCCGCTGAAAGCTTGCGTGCGCATGTTCTGTATAACCATGCTGCTCCGCGCTCTGTGTGAGTGCGAGCGCGTGATTAGCACAATCGCTCCGCCCGCGCTCACGTACCCGTTCTTGCTCTCAAGTTCTCCGCAGTTGAATGGGGTTTGTTTGCATTGGGAGTGAGTGAGGGAGAGCCGCGATCAATGCCAAAACCATTATGGGACACGCTTTAAGTAGAGCAGCCCCATTTTAGCAATTTGGCAGTGCAGCCGAGGCCTGCATATGGTATTATTTTATCAATAGCCTTGCAGCTTGATAGAGAGGAGTAAATTAGAGGATCAATGTTGTGTACAGCGTCGCTATCTGCTCACTTCGTTGGTAGTCCTCTGTTTGTGTGCGCGATTCTTCTTTTGTGTGTTCGCGTGCGGACATACCTGCGCGTATGTACGAGCAAATGCGTAATGGAAGCTTTTGTGGTGATACGTTGCAACAACGGCAACGCATGCAGCCTCTAGTTTCCTACTTATTGGCTTGTTTCCTCTGGCTTTCTTTTATACGTCTCGCTTGCTTTCCTTTCTGGAAATAATCCGCTGTGTTTTGAGAATGGAAGCGGACGGGGATATCAAATGGCAGAGATGAAAATAGAATGAACGGGGGAGCAGGAGAGACGAGATAAATCATTGATGTGTATCATAGTGCCCATGAACACAACACACTGAGCTGTCTTCTTGGCTATTCACCTCCAATAACACACTCTTATCACTCCACCAACAAGTACACCTCCCGCACCCCCGACATGTATAATACATTTTGTGTATAATACCTGTCCACAAACACACATTTGTATCCGCGACACAATGGCGCATATGAGCTTAGATACAGACACACAAAAGACCACTGGTTCCGGCTGCACTAAGTGTCTTCTCAAAGGAACCTCATGAGCTGAAGTGGCTCAAGTATAGGAGGGCGACTTATGATCACACACACACAGCAATCGCACACCTCCGTTGTGGGTCCGTGTCTGTCTCTGCGGATGAGATCGCTGCCCTCGCTGTCACTTTGAAACACTGCCTGTGTGCGTCCGGGCCCGAGCGCGAGAGCGTGAGTGGCGTAAATCAGGGTGAAGCGATACCTCTCCTCATTGTGGGTTCATGGTCACGTACGTGTCATGGAAGTCACCGAGAGACAGCGAGAGACAGCCTGATAGCCTGGCAGAGACGTCTTGGTTTGAGCCTGATTTGTTTTTGTTTTATCCCCCCCCCCCCAATTTCCTTCTCGATCTCTCTCTCTCTCTCTCCTGTCACATGGTAAAAGTAGAACCGTCGGGGGGGGACGATGAGCAAACGACAAGAGGAGGTTGGGGCAGGGAGAGAAAGGGACGGTGGATGGGTGGATGGGTGGATGGATGGAAGCAGGGACTCGGGGAAGGAGGAAGGGGGGGGGGGGGGGGGGGGGGGGGCGAGCGAACGACACAAAGGAGAGCCTGTCACACTCACTTAGATGCTGAAATATTAAAGTGAGCAGTCAGGTTGTAATTTTCCTGAGAAAGCCAAGGGAAGAGGGGGATAAGTGAAGCGAGAGGAGGAGGAGGCGGGGGGGCGAGTGACAGAGACACGGGGAGAGGAAAGGTATCACAGCTGATCTCCCTTTCCTCCCTTCTCGGAAGAGACACGGGCCCACTTTTAATACCACTACTTTAATTAGCTCGGCTTTATACGGTCTGTCTCTCCCTCTCTCTGCTCCTCTCCGCCGCGAGACGTGAATAATTCAGCAGGAATGGTGTACCGCTGCTCGGGCAAAGACAGCAGGCCCACTGATCTGCAACGTATCTGCGGGAGAGACCCAGAGGGTGAGAGAGGTCAGCAGGGACGGATCCAGCATCACGGTGCTCGTCTAAAAAACCTCGAGACACTTTTCTGTCCCTCTCAAACAGATCAGTGTTCATTTGTTCAAAAATGACCAGGGGTCTTGCTTTGGAGGCAGTCGGCGTAATCTCAGCATACACGTGCATTTACTGTGGTTAGTTAGTTAGTCTTTCACGTCAAACATTTATATCTTTACGTAACGTATAAACTAAAGGAAAGGCATGACTCACAAAAGTATATTCATATCTGCATTGTTTCAGGTAACATACACTTTTTCGACAGGTCTCCCACTAACATCTGGCTTTTGTCTGCAATGTGGATGGAAACAATCGGCTTCACTCCACAGCAGACACAGGTTTTGTATTGACCTCGATAGGTAATGATGGAAACACGACAGCCGGCTGAATGAGCTAATTTCTTCTTCTTCTTTACTTTGACAGTCTAGATGCTAACGCGGCACCTTTTCCTTTATAATATTCATCGAAAATGGAAAAAAATCCATTAAGGTTTGGGCACTTATTGTTTTTTACATTTTGGGAACAACGTGCAACAGTGTGTTGTTTTTATAGTGCACGGCAAAAAAAAGCAACGGGAAAGGATTTGTTTTTAGCAGGTTCACCAACATTAAAAAACTCAGTGTAGCAGTGGAATCAGTGGACGGATCCAAGAAAAGCTAAATTGTTGATAATTCCTGTTTTCGTGAAGGATGAAACTTCAACTTCCTGTGATTTTGTGAGTTTGCTGTAGCTCCTATTCTCATTATGATATTGGAGTTTTTAATTTATCTTCTTCGAGCGAACTTAAAAATGTTGCATGTGCATGGTCAACTCGGTCTTTGCCCATATTTGTGGAATATGTTTCTATTTTTATGTTACTAAAGATATCGCCTGTGGTTTCCAGTAAAGAGGGCAGTGCTTGCGTGTTGTGGTGTGTGTGTGTGTGTGTGTGTGGTGTGTGTGTGTGTGTGTGTGTGTGTGGTGTGAGAGAGACTCTGCCTCGCTCACCAATTTGTGTGGTTGAGGATAATTTGTCGGGACACTTCTGCAGGTGGCTGGTTTTGCTGGTGGATGGAAGCAGTTCCTCTCACATATCACACACATATCATCATATTGATATTGAGCTTTCTCGGGACATGTATGTTACACTGCTCCAGCACCTCTGTCCCAGCGTCACTGTCTGGATGGGGATGCTTGGTGATGGAGGGGGCTGCGGCCCAGACAAGGTAAGGGTTTCTGGGCCAGGCCAGGTGGGTTGTCCCCAGTGTCAGCCCTGGAGCCTTCAGGGCCGGAGGGGAAGCAAGAGAGGACACGCACACACACACACACACACTCTCTCATCTCTCTCTCTCTCTCTCTCTCTCTCTCTCTCTCTCTCTCTCTCTCTCTCTCTCTCTCTCTCTCGCTATGCCGTTAGTCATCCCACAGCTTTTGAATAAGTTTTAATGAGTTCAGAATAAAAATAATTCCCTTCCTCCTCCTCTCGGCTGCTCTCTCTCCATCTTTGTCTCTGTCTCCCCTCTGTGTGACTTGTCTCCATTCCAATCACGGCTCGCTTCAGCAATCGCTGACTCATGTCTGAAATAGAATCGACATGGCAGCCTGAGTCAGCCAGGACAGTGAGCCGAGCGCAGATTAGTCATCCTGAGGTTGAGGTGAGGTTGTCCAGGGCCGATGACAGATCTATGAAATGAGCGGGAGGGTGATGCACTGGGGGGGGTGTCTGCCTGTCTCAACTAGGGATTAGAAAGACTGCCGAGTGTGTGTGACCGTGGTGTGTGTGGTGTGTGTGTTTGTGTCCAGCTCTATAAAAAGACATGACTCCACAGCTCCATCTCTGAGTCAAAGGCGAAATCACTTTGGAGTTTACTTTGTTGTCTCCTGCTTATTTAGAGGCAGATCTGCAACAACAGGAAACAGTGAGACGTGGAGAGGAGGACCGGTCGGACGTAGGGACACAGATTGTCCCTACGTCCTGACTTGGTTGCACGTGGACGTCATGATTCCCGTCCTGCTGACTGAAAGGAGACAACAACTTGTCTCACAGTTGCGAGCGCTGTTTCGGAGCTTCCCAATCAAACATGATCCGCTGTCACTAATCTTGTTTGCGACTGGATCGCTCACCGTAATCCTTTCCACAACAAATGGGCCTCTGCAGCACACGGTGAAATCCCCCCCCCCCCCCGACCAGGATGCACGGTGCTCACACAGTATCACCGCTGGAAATCTGTCAACAGGAGTTCCCTGCTTCATCTTATCCGTGTAACTTCTGTGGAAGGAAGATCACGTCTCTGTGTATCGTCCACTTTCATTATCCAACATGTATGTTTACTGTCACGTTGTTTACTGGGTGACAGGCTGCGACAACAAGCAATCATCCCTCAGGGGAACGGCCAATAAGCGGCTCTCGTGAGCTTGTTGTGATTTTTTTGGGGTTCAAACCAAATATTTTTTATGGAACCAAGTTTTGATTTATGACGAAAACAAACATCCCGGTTTTCACCTCATTTCAGATCAAACGTAGATTATGTTTAATGCAGCAACTGAGTCTTGTATTTATGATATGACGAGATTTCAGGAATATTAAGCGTGGAGGATGCATTGAAACTATGTTTAGACCTTCATGTATTAAATAAAACATTTATATATGACATTATAATGATAATAGCAATAATAATAATAATAATAAAAACAACAACTATTTAATTTTATGTTATTGTTGTTAACCTATTTAAAACAAAGTTATATAGTGTTTCACACACATTGACAATTATTTCTTAAACCCCTTGAGATATCCCCATCTTTTGTTTTTGAGGGGGGGGGTCCCAACATATATCACAATCACTACAAGTAAAAATGTAATAAAGTTATCAAAACAGAATTGTTCAGAAAGGCAACAGAGAGAAAGAAAGTAAAATCAGCTGCAATTTACGCATGACCACCCATTGCAATAATAAAAACTAGAATTTGGTTCAATCAGGCAACATAGTTCAGGTTGTTTTGGTGGGTTTGTGTTTTTCTGGGGGGGGGGGGGGGGGGACTTGGCCTCTAGATTCCTCAGCCAACTCTTAACCTGTTACATGACATATTACATTTTTCATATTAGATTCAAAAACGCTCCATTTCACAAATCCTGAGGGGAAATTGGATTATACCAGAAACTATACCAGGTACAGATTTAACATGATCAACAGGGGGCTTATAAGATCTGGAAAAAAAATACTACTGACATTCCACATCCTGCTCTGACACACTTTTCTATCAGGCTGGCTAATACGTTAAAAACAAAAAGGAATAAAATAAAACAAATTGCATTTAATGAAGAGTGGAAGTAACAACATGTTTATATGAATGAACAGGTTGTAAAGCTGCTGGTTGGACAGATTCCCATGAAAACCAGATGGCCTCGGCATTGCTGGTGTGTCGTGTTGACAATGGAAATGTCCTGGCTGATTTGGGGACTTCAGAACTGAGCTTGCTGTGTTTTGATCAACACACACACACACACACACCACACACACACACACCACACACACACACCACACACACACACACACACACACACACACACACACACACACACACACACACACACACACACACTCTTCCCCCTCTAACCTGAACTGAGGAGGTGTATACGTGTGTGTGTGTGCGACAGATTAAATCAACTTTCATTTCTAATTCTCCTCAGACCCCCTGAGGTTATCACTGCCGAGGGAGGAGGGGAAGGGGTGAAAATTCAAATGCTTTCGACTGAAAGATGCTTTTGTAGTTTTAATGGAGACAGAAATAACAAGATATACATGCAAACTATCACACACAAAGCATGAGGGGAGAGCTGCAGTCACAACAGAGGTTTTTCTTTAATTTCTCTCCCAATCTTCCGCTGAGAGGTCGCGCAGCTCACGTCTGCGTTTCCTCACTTGTGGCTCCGGGTAAGAAAAGTGTCTGTGAGTGTAGGAGCTGAATTATAATCTAAATATATACATAAACACATAAACTCTGGTCGGTTTGTGCTGCTCTGCGGTGCAACTGCATCCCTCTTAAAAGCACTCAGAACGCCGCGGTCCCACGGACTTGCGGGTCAGCAAAAAACATTTAAATGCCAAGACACTTGTGAGGATCCAGGCTGATTTACTCTGAGGAGTAAGGCTGAGGTCACCAAAAGCAAACAACACTGTTTTCACAACAGGAGCCTCTGTTGCAGCTTGTCGAGCGGGACGTCAATCAAAGCCGGTGTAGGTGGATGCCAGGGTTTGTGCAGTCGGCGCAGTCGGTGTCGTGATTCTGTGCATGAATCATAAAACAACATGCAAGTGTTGGAAGAAAGAAAGAGAGTCTGGCACCTCTGAGTACAGTGTCCTGGGCCACAGGGACCCCCCCACTCAATTCATATCGTCTGTGTATAAGTACGTACTAGTTCACATTCTCTGCTTATTCACAGTTTTGTCTGAAATTTTCAAAAGGCCCGTATCAGAAATGCATCAAACAACCTTTAGAAGTATGTGTTTTCTTAATTTGCAGTGTGCGTTGAGCTCTCTCAGCCACCGTACTGTCTGATAAGTACACGACAGAAGACGGGCTATTTGCAAACATGTTGATTTGCATGTGGAGCAGAGAAGTGAGATCCAATCAGCTGAGACACATGTGGAGATGCGTGGGAACCCAGCTGTGAACGGCAGCTGTCCACTTGTGATCAGATCAACTTGACTTTGTTACAATTAACTGTACAAGTGTGTGACACAGCTTGGTGCTCTGTCGCCGCATGAACACAAACACAACGAGAATGGCACTAAGTGGATACGTATGTCCCGGCCCAACAGGATTTATAATCGGATCTGCACCAAATTAAACACACTCATAACTCATTTTTTCATCGAGATCTATGAATTATTCTCTGAGAAACACCATATCTTGCAAAGTTAAAGAAATCCGTTGAATAATTTAGTCCCTTAGTTTCTAGAGCTCAAGTTGCAATTAACCAGAATTCTCCTTTAATTAACTCAAATAAACTGATCCACAAAGTTGAGTTTCTGCTAAACGTCAATGAACCAGTTTAAGTAAAGTAAAGTTAAGTAAAATACTACCTTAAGAGGTGTAAAAATGACAACTTTATAGATTAATGCTCAGTAAATGTGCACTTAGCTCCACAATGTTTTAAGTAAAAAGCTTTAGTCTGAAATGCCATCAATTTAGATTATATACGTCCAGAAATGTCCACTGGACACACAATGTTGTATGGACACACACACACACACACACACACACACACACACACACACACACACACACACACACACACACACACACACACACACACACACACACACACACACACACACCAGTCAGGCTGAATAAGACAAGGAGGAGTTATGTTTCTATAAAGGAGTGATGTTATCAGTCTCCCACCTTTCTCCTCCATCTATCATGCCTCAGTCTTTTTCTTCTTCCCCTCTGTCCTCCCCTCCTCTCCTCCTCCTCCCTCCTCCTCCTCCTCCTCTCCTCCTCCTCCTCTCCTCCTCCTCCCCCCTCCGCCTCCCTCCTCCTTTCCTCGCGGACGGTGGTGAAATATCAGTATTGTTTACGCAGAAGATTAGGGCAGAATTGGGCAGAAGGCGGTTGTTCTGTGACGATGGAGATAAGATAGGGGATGGAGGTGTGTGTGCGTGTGTGTGTGTGTGTGTGTGTGTGTGTGTGTGTGTGTGTGTGTGTGTGTGTGCGCTCTGCTACCCCGCCTTATCTCTGCAGCAGGCACATGAAGTTGTTCATTGTAATTACCCGTGGCAAGAGTAGATTTCATAGGGAGATTCAGGGGGAAGCATCGTGACAGAATAAAAGCGAGGGAGGGGAGTAAAGGAAGAAGAGGTGAGGAGGGAAGAGGGTGTGGACAGTCACAAAGTACACACACGCGATGACACACACCTCACTTTCTTCCCCGTTGTGCGCCCGTCGTCGTGTCTTGAGTATTTTAGCGCTCTCATCTGTGATATCTTAATGCAGCCGTATCTTAATGACCTTTTGTAAGTCTAACATCTCAGCCACTGTTCTAATCATCGGCGGCTCATGACTCATCCCCATCTTCCCTCTGTTATTCAATCAGCGATCTTTTCTCTCACTGCCGCATATTGCTCTCCACTGTAATTATCACACTGGATGAGAATGTCAGGTGCAGTCAACCAGATATTCATCATCAAATGGAAAATCAGTTCCAGCGTCTGCTCAAACTTATTTGTGTTTTATAAGATTTCATAAAACTTTTTCTCGGCCGTTTACACGAGTGAACAGTGAAACGATTTTATGAAAACCTTTGACATCCGATGCCTCGCGTGATTTAAACTGTGGTTGTTCGCAACTACATAGGGGAAAGTACCAGTATTCGAAGTTTTAATATTTCTAATATATTGATCTTTAAATACAGCACTCCTTATCAATACATCAGCCTAAATATAAGTTTGAATTTTGTGGTCCTTGATAGGGTTATTAGAGCTGCAGCAAATTAAGGCATATCGTTAATCACTGGATTAATCTATTCTATAAGTTAAAGGTTCAGTGTGTAGAATTTAGTGACATCTAGTGGTGAAGTTGAATACCCCCCCCCCACCCACCCTCCCCCTTCCAAACATGACAGAGAACCTGTGGTAGCCTTCAGTTGTCATAAAAACTCAAAAGGTGTCTAGTTTGTCCAGTTTGGGCTACTGTAAAAAAAAACATGGCAGCCTCCATAGAGAGGACCCTGCCAGGACTGGTAGGAAGAGTTCCAGAAAATGTCCAGCGTTTTTTTGTTTGTTTGTCAGCAGGATTACACAAAAACTACTAAACGGATTTCCACAAAACTGATGGAAGGACGAGACCCGGGCCAAGAAAGAGCCAATTAACTGTTGTAGATTTGGAAAAAGGGCAGATATATAAGGTCATCGAAATAAACTCTTAATCCTTTAATAAGAATATAGTATTTGATATATTATAAAGAATGCCCTGCAGCGGGAGAATATTTTGCTTCATATCTCCGACAGTTGACAAAGGGTTTGCATTGCAGATGCTAATCTGTTATCTTACCTAACACGAGCTCTTATCTGCACAGTGTCAACGCTGTTTAGTGACAAACACTTTACGACACACTTCACAACACTTCCCCATTTAGCTCTTCATTAGCTCGACCTAAAGAGATGCTAATGTTAAGCTAACGCAGCACAGGCTTTTAAACCCTCCCAGCAAGTGTGTGTGTGTGTGTGTGTGTGTGTGTGTGGTGTGTGTGTGTGTGTGTGTGTGTGTGTGTGTGTAGATGGAGGGTTCCTTACCTGAGGGGGAGTTTAAGCTTTTCTTCAGTTGAACGAGCGTAACAGGAAACTTGCCGTAGGCGGAGCAGACACAATTCAGGAGGGAGTGAAGGAAATAGCAGCGGAAAATTGATTCATCTCTTGAATTCCACACATTCAGCTTCATATCACCGGAGATTCAGATACGTCTGCTGCTGCAGGTCAATGCAGGAGGGTCCCCCATTATTCCTCCTCACCAAGGCGTTGGTCCTAATGTTCCATAAGCTGGTTTCAGACATGAAACCCCTCCTGCGTTCACACATTAGATTCTCCTGGATTTTTACGGACTTTATACTCGAGGCCAAGCCAAGAGAATCCGCAGAAACCTCTTCCTCAGGAGAAAATACGGAGGAACTGCGGAGTTCAGTGCATGTCTGAACTTGTGTGTTCCAAAAACTCATATTTAAACACATAGCGTATATACTCTCCTGGGAAAGCTTGCAATATTGCATGATGTGCAAAAAAAAACACACACACAACTGTCCCCACTGAAAAATGTCAGTGGAGTTAATAATGTTTTCTACGGACACTGAAAAGTTTACGACTACTTTACAAAGACGCACAATACTTCAAAACAACTTAAATTCCTCCGGCATAGAATTGGGGACAACGAGGACAGACGTGTCCTTGTTCGACAAGTAATGATGCATTGTCACATCTACAGTTTTCAAGGTTGCAAAGTTAAAGGATTGCAAAAACAGCAGTGGCTGCTGAGAATACAGGAGGCAGCGATTCCTTTCATTGGATGATGTGACATTATTACTGTAAAGTGCTGCTGCCGAGGAGCTTTGATGTGCAGGAATGTCATGATTTCCTCACCCCCGAGAGCAGTCGAATAAAAAGAAGCGGAGGTCCACGGGCTTGTTAAGAATTGATAATATTTTGCTAAGAAGTGGAAAATGAATGTTTTTGTGCGCAGGCTATCAGTGAATGGGGCTTTGTGTTGCCCTCTCTTGTTCTTTCAGCACCTCGGCGCTGGAGCACAATGTGTGTTTTTGTGCACGTCTGTCTAAAGCGACCTTGCCATGTAACAAAATAAAAAAGAAGCGAAAAAGAAGCTCAGTCAAACAATTTTGCTCATTCTCCTTCTCTGCTTTGCCCTCATTCATTTATTCTGACTTTCAATGGGACCAAAGTGTGAATTTCTAAAATCCGTTTTTTTTTTTAAGGTTAAATCCTCTGTACTGTATTAACATCAAAATGTGAAGCTTTAAATATCAGTTGAATGTGAGATCTGTAGCGAAATCTGCCCCAAAAAGATTATACGCTTTGATGAAAGACAGGAACAATTTTAATGAGAAATAGGAGGTCACAAAATCTGAAAAAGGTTCAGTCCAGCACACGCCCTTTTCAGCATAACCATGAAAACCCAAACTAAACACTCTGTGGAGCCCATAGCAACACCAACAGCCCCCAAATCTATTTACATTCAACAAAGCTGCAACAGATTCCACACAATCATTGATATTAGTCCCTTTAGGGATCCAAGTGAACAGTATGGAGGAATTTAATGTTATTTTTGTTATGTTATCACCAGTTACTTCAACTGTATTGGATTTGGCTGCAACGCTTCACCCACCCCTCCTTCGGCATAGTGGTGAGAAGATAAGGAGTGAATTCTCCTGTTTTTGGGTGAACTATCACTTTAAATATGTCAGGATCCGTGTTTATCAGTGAAAATGTCATGTTTAAGAAAGTGATAAAAAAAAAACTTCACATGACTAATGTTAGATGCAAAAACGCCCTGATTGAGGTGCGGGAAACGTTACGGTCAAACAAAAGCAACTTTAGCTAACAGGGATATTTCGGGGCTCTCACACAGATCCTCAAAGTCACCAACTTGGACGCGTGGATCCACTTCCCTGCAAGAGGTCACAACTTTGTTTGAGGCATTGGAACAAGTGACGCATCCCATCACGCTTGTTTGGCGACGACAGGAGGAAACAGAAAGAGATAGATGTGTAAATATTGAGAAAGAAGCATCACAGTCTGTTTGGATCAGCTGCGGGGACGTTGGGTTCCAGAGAGGAGCGTCACTGGGTTTCTTCCTCCCCTTCGCCCCTCCTCTGGTTTTGCAGAGGGGTGGTAATGCTCCGCTCATCTATCTTTCATCAGTGCTGACTATACGATCCAGATCAGATGATCCGCATTTAGCCACTTGTACCCCCCCCCCCACCCCCCGCTTCGAGCCTGCCTTTCCTTCGCTCTGTTTCCGTCCCACTACCTTCTCCTCCCTTTTCTTTTTTCCCCGTGTTGTCTCATCGCTCTATCTACTCATCCCTTTCTCTGTTTCACTCTCTCTCCTTGAAAGGTCTGCTTTTGTTTCTGCTCCCCCCCCCCCACCTCCACTTAACACTCACCTCCGCCTGACTCAGTCAAATTTAGATGATGCAAATGTTCCTCTTTGCTTCTATACTATTCTGAGAGTTATTCCTCGATTGCCCTTATCCTCTTTACTCCTCTCTCTCTCTCTCTCTCTCTCTCTCTCTCTCTCTCTCTCTCTCTCTCTCTCCTCCCTCCAGTTTACACAAACACCCTCAGGTCTTTTTCTCTTCCAGTGACTTTGTATAAAGCAAACGAGGTGGGTGAACTCAAGGGCTCAGAGACTAACTATTGACACTCAACCAGGGGACATTCCCAAAGGCAGCAGTTTATTTGACACTTAGCCAATCAGCGTTTCGCTTCTGCATGACTGACAGCGGAGGTGTCTAATTACACAGGAATGTTTGGAAGCACCGGGGCTAATCCTCTAAACGTCTGTCTAAAACTAAAACTCCCCACTTTGGATAAACAACACGAACAAGTCATTGTATTTCCTGCTGAATGGGGTTGAGGAGCGAGGGGGGGGGGGGTGGGAATCCCCCGCTCAGCTCGGACAATTAAAGTATATTTTCAGATGTGGTGAAGTATCAGTCTGAGTGCGTTGCAGGCCGTCCAGACAAGCTCCGCCGAGCCAAACCAGAGTCGTGACGTTCAGAGCTGTGCCCCTTGTTCCCATCCTCGAAAAAGAAATCTGACTCTCGTGGAGGGAAGTCATTGAAAATGGTCCAACAGGCCATTAATTTGGGATGTTTGAGGCTCTGGACCAAAACAACACTCTGTGCCTTTCAAACATGTTTTCACGGAGGTTGACGAAAGGGCAGTTCCCAGCAGCCAGTGGTTTAGATGACGTTTTAAATGTTCATCATTTGACTGTGTCATGAAACAGATTTGACATCTGGTTTAACAGACATGTTAAAGTAGAGTGGCACTCAGCCAAGTCCCTTTCAATTCCATTAAGATGCACCACATTTCACACACTCATTGATACCAGTCCCCTAAATGTGCCAGATCCCAAATAGCCTTCGATGAGTAACGTCTTTAAAGAAGACACGTAGCTGGTGTCTGTAAACAATAAACAAGACCAATCATTTCATATAGGACTGAATCAAATTATTCACGAAAACTCGGCTTCTAGTAGTTGCATGTCAGTGCACGTTCATAGGTTTTCGTGACTGGGACGACGGGTGGGGGTGCGATGTATCAGTTGGAAATGTCGCCTGCTCTTGCTACAGCTTTTCAAGGCTTAAAAAACCTTGCTTTAAAGAAAATATAAAGAAAATACAGGATTCGCCCCCTGATCTGGATCTTCACCAAAATGTAATGGGTTCCTCCTTGACTGATACCGCATCCTTACACTGAGATGTTGAAATCTGTTCACTTGTTTTTGTGCAGCCTTGGTCACAAGCAAACATAGACAACTACCAACAAACTGACAGACAGGGGAGAAAACATAAACTCTTCGGTTTCAATTTCCATTTTTATGTTCCGAGGCAAATGTATTTGATATGAATGCCTACGAATACGTGCTTGAATAAAAACTAATCGGTAAATAATATCAATGCAGTTTTCTCCTCGTTGTGGAGCCTCATCTCGATATCAGAAGTATTCACTGAATTTCTGCTCGTACTCCGTTTGGCTCTGAAGAGGGTGGGGTCTGTTTGGATAGAATGACCAGGATGATGCTCGACTGTCGGGGTCACATCTAGTTTGCATTTTCAGCTGAGGATCAAGACCCAAAGAGAAGTATGGACATAAACAACAAAACAATAAAAACTGCAAGTACAATTATTTTTCCACTGAGCAAACACAGCGGTCAGTCGCCTTGACAACGATTGCAGAAAGTGCCGTAACTTGAACCAGTGAATTCTTCTAAGACAATAGTGGCTTCTTTTACATGCCACATAATGGGATGCTTTCATCCCCTGTTCATGGTCCAAACGTGTATTACCGCATCCAGGATTAAAGAGACCAGGAGTCCCAGGAGTGCAGCCTCTGTCGTTGGCGGTGTGTAATCTGGGGAACAGCGGGCGTAGCATTGAGGGCAAGGAGGAAGCAGGAGTGATGGGGGGTGCAGAGGTAAAGCAGCACGAGTATGTTGTGCGGTTGTCAAACCAGAGTTGAGCTAGATGTGACCTGATTTGCTTATGTTAATATCACATGACATATTTCAAAATTAGCAAGGCGGACGTGGGACCACAGCCATTGTTTGCTTTCCTTAATGGTACCGTCGCAGCGACTCCTGTCTGCCTGCATGTGTGTGTGTGTGTGTGATGTAACTACGCTTGTGTGTGTTTGCACGCAAGACTGCAATGTGTGTCCGTACTCCACCTTACCCTCCGCTAAGCAGTTTATCCTATTGTTTTTCCCAGTGCAGCGCCAACACGACTTCCCAGGAAGTGAGAATATAGGAGGAGCAGACTGAGAAGTGTCTGAATGAGAGAGACGAGAGAAGGGAGGGAGATGAGAAGAGATTGAAGAAAGGAGGAAGGAGAGATTTGAGAAGAAATCGGAGAGGGGAGAGAGAGAAGAGAAAAGGTACAGGGAGATTTCGGGGGAGAGGAGAAGCAGGAGGACGTTAGGATAAACAAAGACGAAGCGATTGACAGCCGCCGAAGAAGTGTATGCTGACCTTGTTACTCCAGCTTTAATGGAAGATTCATGTTCGCAGGGTCATCAGACGCCTATGGGAGACGGAGAGGAGGGAAGGATCCGGAGCAGGAGGTGTGTTTGGGGAACGACGAGGTGTGGAGGAGTGAGGTTAAACAGGAAAGAGGGGAAGAAAGGCACGGAGGACGAGTGCAGGGTTGGAGAGAGAGAAGGAATTTTTCAATGTTGCAGGAGGAGGAGAGGAAACAAAGGAATTACCGAGGTGTGGTTTTGATGCAGCGAGGAAGTCACAATCATTCAGACCTCCTATCACTCCGTTCTTCTCTTGGAACCAAAGAATTTCTTAATCAAACCAGTGGGTTAAAAAGTTAACAGACCTTTTCACGAAACCAAAATCTTTCGGGTTCCTGTAAATTGAAAAGTTAATTACAGTTTTCTTGTCGACCAGAACACTCAAGGTCGGTTTCAGGGGAGATTTCAGCTCAAACACGGAATCAGCTCCGAGGCCTTGGAGGGTCAATGCGACGTTCAGGTGCTATTTCAGAGCAAAAGTCCTGTTGTGTTTTTAAACTGCCATCTGAAAATACTGTAATACTCTTGAGATATTTCCTTGCTATTAATAAGTCACAACATCCATCCATCCATCCATCCATCCATCCAGGTCGCAGAGGTGGCCGGTATCCAAAATGTCCCTCTCCCTAGCCACACTTACGAACTCTCCAGGGGAGATTCTGAGGTGTTTCCAGGATAGATGGGCTATGTAGGTTCTGGGTGTAGCCCAGGGTCTCCTCCCATTTTGGCGTGCCCGGTAAAACCTCAACCGTCACCTCTACTGTCAGATTTCCTCTGAAGCTGAGCCCAGACACCCGACTGTAAATACTAATTCAGTATTTTGTATTTTGTGATCTCGTTCTTTTGGTACCAGTACCCAGAGCTTGTGACCACAGGTGAGGATTGGAACGTATATCGACCGCTCCAGTATATCGGTCCAGTATAACCCCCAAATTTCTGCTGGTGCTGCGATGATCCATCTTTCCATCTCGCGCACCATCATCCCCTCGTGAACAAGACCTTGAGATGCTTTAACTCTCTGCCAACCTGGAGAGTCACAATTTGGTATTGAACTTGAATAGTCATTTAACATGTAACTTCACACCACCCCAGTTGTAGTCTGATCTTTCCCGAGACACATTCCCATCATCAGAACTGTCGAGGATCATCACAAAGCACCGTAGAGATATTTTCGATGATGTTTACGTACAAAGGCGCCTGCAACAATTGAAAGAAAAACTTTTACCTATTTTTATACTTTTATTCTTTAAGAAATAACATAAGTCACGAAAGTTAATCATTTGAAACTATTTCAACTATTTCCTATTCAGAAAAAAAAAACAATTATCATGATGTTGATCACTTTTGTTGTGGCAAGGTCAGGGAGGGACATTTCTATTTACTTGAAAAATAGAGAAGCAGATTGGACTGGACGCACTCGTCACAGCATTGTGCACATCCACCGACAACCAAACACAATCGTGAACACACAACTAAACTCTACCAGACCTCAAGTGAGTAACATTTGCTTCTTGACAGAAGAAGAATGAGACACACTCACTGACACTCACTCCCTCCTCTTTCTCCACGGCCTTCCTCCTCATCATCACACACTCGGTGGGCCAAGAGAAAGCCTGTGTGTGTGCGCGTGCTTGGGTGTGTCCATACTGTGACATGAGTGCTTATCTTAGCATGTGTGATTTGACATTATATCCCTGCTCTGTTGTTGTGTGCGAGCATGAATGTGTGTTTTACTTGCACTTGACTAGCCATCTATGTGAAATGTGTGCAAATGTGCCACGGAGGTGTGAGCGTGTCTGTATGCATTCTGCCTGTACGCTGTGTGTGTGAGTGTGTGTGTGTGTGTGTGTGTGTGTGTGTGTGTGTGTGTGTGTGTGTGTGTGTGTGTGTGTGTGTGTGTGTGTGTGTGTGTGTGTGTGTGGTTGGTCTTACAAGTGTCGGGGCAGTAAGCTTGTGTACACTGGTGAGAGAGTGAGTGAAAGAGAAAGAAACAGTGAGAAAGCAAGAAAGACAGAGAGTGGGGGGTCTCTGGGGGTCAGTGGTGCTACGTGATTACGGTCCGTTGTAGGTCAACCTGTTGTTCTCTCTCTCTCTCTCTCTCTCTCTCTCTCTCTCTCTCTCTCTCTCTCTCTCTCTCTCTCTCTCTCTGCCTCTGTGCCTTTCCCTCCTTTCCTCCCTCTCCCTGGCTTGCACCTGCCTACTCCGCCCCAGCATTGTGCCGTTGTGAAAACGTTTAACCGATGCTGAATGAACCAGCCACCCCCCCTCCTCCCTCCCGCCCCTGCAATTCCCTTCAGTGTTAGAGAGCTAGCAGGGGGGGGGGGGGAGGCAGGATATGGAGAGATAGAGAGAATGGGGCAGGGGGGGGCAACAAAGGGCACATTCTCCCCTCCCCTGCATACTTTGCCCCACTTCATTCTGGCCCAGCCCAGAGCAGAAGGCTTTGTTTCCGGGACGAGGCAGAAAGACGGCAGATCGCTCCACTCTTCCAAAGTGAGCATCACAGTTTGGAGAGAAAAGGTGGAAGGGCGGAGGAGAGGAGAGGAGAAGGGAGAAGGAAAGGAGAGGAGAGGAGAGGAGAGGGAGAGGAGAGGAGAGGAGAGGAGAGGAGAGGAGAGGAGAGGAGAGGAGAGGAGGAGGAGAGGAGAGGTTGAATTGAATGTACTCTATATAATGTAACTGCAGGTTTGCTTTAACCTTCAACACACACCCACCACACCCACCACACGCACACGCCACCACGCGCACCCACGCGACACACACGCGCACACACACACACACACACACACACACACACACACACACACACACACACACACACACACACACACACACACACACACACCAGCCACAGTGAGGAGTAGGGGTCAAGTTCAGGCCCAGTTGGCCTCTCGGTTCAGGTGGATTTTCTTTTCCGTGACATCACCAGCACCTCATTAGTCTGTCAGAGCTTATGTCACAATTATATCAACCACGAAATGTGTTTTTAAAAAAGGCGGAGTGCAAATATTGTGCAATATGTAGTAAATATGTTGAGTGTTAAGTATTATTGTTAGTAAGATACCTACAGGTCCTTCAATAGTCCATTCATCCATTAGTTATTATGCTTATCCTTAAGGATCCTAGGGGCTGGAGCCCATACAAGCCGACTCCATACTGTTTATAGCAAGTTTTAAAATATCGACGTTGACTCAGGCCAATACAGTTTTATCAGAAGGGAGGAAATAATGAAGTATGAGACCCAGGCTCCCTTTCTGACCAGGTAACTTCCCCATGATCCTTTACTCCACATCCACCTATTAGGCCTCATGTTGAAAAAAAAATGAAATTGACATTATACGTTGTCATATAGAACAAAAACATTTCAAAGTGTTCTATGTCGTGAAGTACATAAAAGTAAAATAATGGCAAACTGGAAAAATGTGACTTGATAAATTATAAAGCATCGGTCGACTGAAAAGTGGAACCACAAAACCGTTCCTGCGTTTGTTGCGTTCGCTGTAAAGTTGGATCCCTGAAGTACAGAGTCAACCATTCAGCACTTCAGCACCGTCTGGCTGTGATATTAACAATGATTATTAAAATGCCCACATTTGAATCCATTGTCTTCATTTCATACATCTGATTCACTTTAAACACAGAGTCTGTGCACAAATTCAAATCATTCCCCAGTGACATCATTTCATAGATTCTCCACACACTGCTCAGGTCCAGATGTCACGTCCAAGTCCTGACGTGTGACGCAGTGTATTATTCACATGAACAATATCCCATTAAGAGCATATTTTCCTGCTGTTGAAGGTTATTACTCCGTGGCTTGAAGTGCTCCCAGTGGACGTCTTCTCCAAAGTCGAAAATGAAAATTAAGCCCTTGTTGAACAAACATCATATTAAAGCATTATTGTCTCTCCCCTCTAAATTTCCCTCAAGTGTGAAAACTTGCCGCGCTGTTATATTCTGAGTGGCTCGTTATGCGGGCATTGTGGGAGATGTAGGAAATCATGGAAAGTTGCACACTATAAAACACATGTTTCCTAATTAGTCCTGTGCCAAATAAAGTCACATGTAGTATATAATTACTTAAAATGCAAAAATGTGCTGTTATTTAATGCATTTAACCAGAATTTACAGTTTTAATAACAAATGAAACAGAATTTGTATATAAATATACTTCTGTTGATCATTATCAGTATTATAATAATAATAAAATCACTGATATGTGAACCACAGTGTGTGATATCCAGTGTTGAACCTGCTGTGACAGTCACCAGTTGTTTTACTTTATCAGGATTCCTGCAGAAACAGGAAGGTTTGGTAACAGTGGAAATGAAAAGACGTCAATAATTTGAATCTGAGGGAAAGTGTAGCCGAGGCTGGTTATGTTTCCATTGTTCAGTATCAGCTCTTGGCTCATTATTGTGGGGAAATGTATTTCATAACATAGTTTTCTCTCCGAAAGCTTCCAAGCTTTCACACCAACCGTCCTCTGATACCGAAGAGAAAGAAGAAAAAAAAAAAACATATTATTCCAACACTGTATTCATTTTTTGCTTTAAACAAGGCGCATTCATTCAAGCCATATTTTCAGTCTGTCTCTCTTGCACAAATATCCACAGACATGCGAACATATCCATAGAGCGAGGCTGAAAAAAACAATTACAGTTTCTCATTAAGGCACTCCTAATCCCTTTATGCAAAACACAGTTACACAAGTACACACAATGAGGAGAAAGAGAGAGAGTGATGAAGGGGAGGAAAGAGGAGGGAGAGCGAAGGAAAAAAAAATGTAGCACAAATGCGAGGAGAATAATTACATGTATCATGAAGTCGTCCCTTTTATTTCGGATGTCACTTCTGATGTCACTGGCCGGCTTTGGCGCTAATTTGAATTCAGACCTTTATCAGTCGCCGGCAGCAGATTTTGAGTGACAGCGCCACCAAACGCCTCTCGCCAGCCGTCCTATTGATTTCTCTAAATCCCCAACAATAGCATTTGCATGCTTGTTTCTGTTATAATACAGATATGCCGTTTCGGAAATTAAAGAGCGGCAGGCAGACCAGAGGTAACTAATTGTGTGCCTGTGTAATGAGTGCAGTTTCAATTTGATATAACCCACAGCTTTTCCCCTCGCAGGCCTGCGCTAAGTACTTTCAAGTCTTTGTGGGGAAATAATTGATTTTTTGTGCTTTGGGCACAGGGAAAACTATTATGATCTTTTTGAATAATGGCAGCGGGAGGAAAGGCACGTCGAACGATTTAAATTGGTATTAGAGGAGAGGCAGGAAGGAAAGAAGGGCTTGGTGACGGGCAGAGCACTGATAGCGTAGCGGAGTCCGGGATTTGACTGACATTCAGCAAATGGCTCCCGGTTTGTTGATTACTCATTCTCTTAAGGTGGAAGTGGGGAGATGTGGGGTACGGCGGTATGGGAAAGCCACACCGAGCCTGGATGCGGCTGGCTCGGGGAGAAGGATGGAGATGGGGAGATGGTGAGCGGAGGGCGGTCGGGGTGGTCCGGCTGGTTCCGCGGTGCCAGGGGCCTGCTCCTGGGCCAAGGCAGTTGGTGAATGAGCGAACACGCGCAGGGTGGGGCTGGCACGCTGTCACGAAGCTTCAGGGTACATGTGTACTTTTGAACAAGATGGTGACAATGAAAAGTCAGCGTTTGCAAAGTCATAGAAAATCTCTCCCCGTGCAGGGTTTAATACCTGCGCACGTGCATCGCAGTGCGAGTGTGTTGTCACCACGTGCCGACCGCTGCGATTTATTTGAGGGAGATATGATGAGAAATGTCTGGATATCAGTGAGACCTCCTGTCTTTCTCTCTCATGACAGAGAAATCTTTTTCTTTCTTCCGTCCCTGATCTCTCTCTCTCTCTCTCTCTCTCTCTCTCTCTCTCTCTCTCTCTCTCTCTCTCTCTCTCTCTCTCTCTCTCTCTCTTCTCTCCTGAGGCTTTGTGTCCTTTGTTACAAAAGCGGGGTTTCTTAGTTAATTCGGCATGTTCGAATTTCACACTCTTAATTGTGCGCAGAGATAAACAGGTTTTTCCATTGTGGACAAGGGTAGCGGTGGGAGTGGGAGCAGGAGGGGTGGGGTGTGGGGGGGGGATACAGGATTTACAATCCTGTCGTCGTTTTACACTGTGAAGGGCAACAACCGTGCCATGTTCTCTCGTCCTTTGAAGCCCACTGGTTCCCCATTAAAATTACAGCGAAGGTTTTCAGTGGCGTTATCCAATACTCGAGGCTTCTGAGTGACAGCCAAGTACAAAAGGGGAAGAGGGGACATGTTAGGGAAGGAATACTGTCAACGGGAAATCTTGTGAACCAGACCCACCGGTTGTAACATCACACATGTGGAGAGCCGCACTCTCACGTTGCCGTCGTGGTTTCCCTGCGATAGCGTTTACGACAGTTCTTCACATGCGGCTTCGGTTGTATTTTAAAATGATGACAGGTGTTTTATAAAGTGATAATATAAGACACATTATGGAGAAATTTTGATTTATCTAAAAAAAAAAACAATCCTAAATGCAGAATCACTGGAACAGAATTCTGCCCAATTTTTATTTTATTTTAGTGTATTTAGATTTTGTGGTATTTTTTTTATATTAAGTCTTTTCACTTTTTGCATAGTTTTCTTTTATTTTGACAGTTTTTAATCATTTATTACCATTAATACGAGAATACATTTTTTATTTGTGCCACTCATGTAAGTTAGTGAGGACAGCCTGAAGATATTTCATATATATGCTATCATTGTAAAATATTGTAAAAACATATATTTGAATTTGTCTGATTCAAAAATAAAAACATGACATTTTGATAATTTATTCCCTTTATATGTTTATAAAAATTACTCAAAAATTAAAAAGTTGAACTCTCTTGATTTAAACAACAAAGACAGTTTTAAAAATATATATTTCTAGTCAATACTCCAGTTATTAGTTTGAATTAATAAATCAGGTATTGATTTTGGGATTTTGGGATGTTCATATGTTCCTGTGTATTTTGCTGGATCCCAGTGTGTGTGAACACGTGACGGCAGGAGAACAGGCCGCGAGAGGGAAGAGGAGGAAAGAGACAAACACAGGGACGGTGGAGACTCCGGGCACAGAGGCTGCAGGTCGCTGTGCTCTGCCCCGTCGCATCTCCAGTCAATACAGCCCAGAAGTGAAGGCTTAATACTGTTAACACAGGCTTAGACGGGTGTGGTGTGAGGCTGTGTGTGTGTGTGTGTGTGTGTGTGTGTGTGTGTGTGTGTGTGTGTGGCTGTGTGAGGCTGTGTGTGTGTGTGTGTGGCTGTGTGAGGCTGTGTGCAAGGGTTCAATTCATGTAAACAGAAAACAGAAAGACAGTGTGTGTGCTTCATGGCCTGCAGCCACCATGTCCATCTCACAAGTCAGCACGCACACACACACACACACACACACACACACACACACACACACACACACACACACACACACACACACACACACACTGAGGCAAGGCCGTCAGTAATGTGCCATTCACATTGTTTCTCGCGACCCTCTGTCAAGTGTAGCCATGCTGGTCTGAGGGGAGATGAGGAAATTAGGATCACAAACACAATCAATTTAGTTTGTCTTAAAATAATGACAAAATGTTGTATATTTACATATAAATTATAAGGAAATATTATGTTCATTTCTTTATTTTAAAGACACCCATTCATATTTATGAAGACTAACCTTTAAAATGTAGATATATTTAATAATTGAGTTGCTCTGAATCACGTTTATTGCAGTAATAATATATAATTTAATTGCACGTGTGTTTTGTTTCCATACAGTGAAACTATTGTTTGAATGTCCCTGATGTTTTCCAACAAGGTGCAGGATACACTTTAAAAAGGATCCAACCCAGACGTGGCGTTAATGTGAGAGTGTTTCCTGCTTATGGCTCATAAACCAAAGAGATGCTGACGGCCGGAGAGTGTGTGTGACAGTTGAGAGAGTTAGAAAATGGTGTTTATTTCCCCTCCGTGGTCTATTCAGCTGTCACTGACTCTGGAAAAGTGCTTTACTCTAAACTGAAGTTACTGAAGATTGACTCGCTCTCCTGAGACAATGGTTAGATTTCCTACAATTTCAGACAGAGTCAAGGGAAATGAGTTCAAGTTAATAAATGATATTGAATAATGCAGAAAAACTGCGATGGTGAGTGAGTGAGTGTGTGTGTGTGTGTGTGTGTGTGTGTGTGTGCGTCTAAATGAACAAGTGTATTTTCTTGGGTCAATATGACAAACAGTCTGCAGGTCTTTCTGAGATACTTCCTGTCACGTATCACCTGAGTTTTCTGATATCAGCTCGACCTCAGTGTGTGTGTGTGTGTGTGTGTGTGTGTGTGTGTGTGTGTGTGTGTGTGTGTGTGTGTGTGTGTGTGCGGTTTGCAATACATACATCCCACAGTGGGCGATACAGAGCGAGCCACTTCAGAGTGTACACACTCACCGCTCACAGCACTTGGCCTCTCTTTCGATGCTGCTTTCTGTCTCCTTCACTTGCTTCGCACCCTCTTCCCATCAGTCCCCCCCCCCCCTGTTTGTCCCTCTCTTTCTAAATGAACCGCCTCGTGCTCATTCCATCTTCCTCCATCCTCCATCTCCCAGTTTTTCCCTCTCCCTCTCTCTTGCTTCTCTCGCTCTCAGGGAAGCGGCGGTGGTTAATTTAGTTGGTCATAACTAATAGCGGCTAATCTGCGGGCGGGAGTCTGCCGAGGATATTGGACAGTGTCGAGGTTAATCGCAGCCTGCCCGGTTAGCCAAGGCAGACAAGGGGAGGAGAGGGAAGGGGGGTGGAAGAGTTGGAGGGGGAGGGTGGGGGGGGGGGGCTTAATTCCACCGAAGGCAAATGGCATGCCGGTTTTTATCTGGGCCCCTGATAAGGGAGCGCTAATACACCGAGGAGAATGGATGCTCAAGGGCCGGGTTCCCCTTATCAGCAAACTTTACAACAGGAGCCTCGGACTAACGGCGCAACCCCCACGCCGCGCACAATAAGCACCTCATTTCACCTCTCAAGCAGAACTATCGCCACACCACCACCCACCACCCGCCCGCCCCTCTCGTACGCCTGCATGCACGCACACACTTACACACACGCGTTTCGCCGCATCCCCTCCACTTCACTATTTCTGGTGCCCAACCCCGCCCACCATCGCCTCCTCCTCCTCCTCCTCCTCCTCCTCCTCCTCCTCCACCGCCACCATCCCATCAAGCCACGGGAACACACACATTTACGTGGACACACACGCTTGCACACACACTTACATACCCGCCGCTTTCCCCTCGCCGTCTCTCTCCGCAGCCCAGAGCAGGCAGCCACCAGGAATGGGGGAGTATTATGAGCGTGGGCTAATTGGAAGATCACTCTAATGCATTAAGAGATAAAATAGTTTGGCTGCGGGCCTAGAGGCAGGATCAGAACAACATTGGAGGAAGCTATCTGGCCCTGTCACACATTCGCAGATTTCCATACTAACGCAGTGAGAGCAATTACCCCAAACACAGAGCTCTGTTGGCGCTACAACACACTCCCTGCCAGTACCACGGCCCCAGGAAATTAGAGGAGGTGTGTGTGTGTGTGTGTGTGTGTCTGTGTGTCTGTGAATAAGCTTCAGCAAGGGAGGAAATTGGCTTAGTGTTGTTTGATTGTGTGTTTGTTTTCTGGGTAAAAGAGGCAGGAATTGGCTTCGGGATGAGTTTGGGTTTTACAGGGTGGCCTTGGGTGTGTGTCGTCGAGGGAGAGAGGGAGAGAGAGCGAGAGAGACACACATCCACCAAAACAAAGATATTAAGACTGTGGGCTAATCAACATGGCTAATAGAGAGACAGGCATCTGCTTGCTTACACCCCGTCTGTGTTGTTTTTCACATGCTAATCACTGTTTGTTATCACCGTCAGCGGGAGGTGTGTGTATTCGCGAGAGTGTGTGAGTGTGTTTGTGCGTATTTAGCTGCTTGCTTCTCTTTGACAATATCGTCCTCTGTGTTCGTCCCTTTATCAAATCAAGTCGGTCCCATTCAAGCTGAGTGTTACGAGTCACTTTACGAAATGTTTTGTTCGTATGTGTCTGTTTCGGTTTCAAACTTCTCGAGTTGACGAACATTTCTCTGTTAGCTGGCAGGAAGGATCCACAACGAAGAGAAGAAATGCATCCATCTAAACAAAAGTTTTTATAATTCATGTCTGTCTTTGTCTGTCAAGCGATTTACCGTTGATGCACCTCACAACACGTTTTTTTTGCAGGCGAAATACTTGTTTGGGGGCCTCACAACTGAGTTATCAAACCCGAATGTTTATTTTCCTAACGATTCTTTCAGGAAACAGTTGGTCTTTGTCTCCGTGGCACCTGTAGGCCTGAGTAGCAGGTGTAACAGGTCGGTTCCCTCCACGCCGGCAGCTCAAAGTCTGCCTGGCGGGACTTGTTGGGGTCGAGTCTCTGCTGCGGTGGCATCTGCCCGCGGGCGCTAAACAAGGACTCCCCTGACTCCCCTCAACTAAATGGATAACAGGTCACGGCTGGAAAAGGGAAGGTGCTTACGGTCAGAGCGATTTCATACCTTCGCAGAGACAAGCCGGTTTAGGCAGCGAGGCGCACTCGGAGGTCTCCGTAGATCCTCGCTGTAGGGTGGGACAGACGACAGCCCTTTAGCGTCCTCAACCATTGTTGTCCATGATTTGCCGTTAAATCCAATTTATCGCTGTTATGGAAATGCATCTCTACCCTCTGGCGCATAAAGCAGGGTTAGCTCCACACAACCCCTCCATTTATCCATTCTTCATCCCCTTGTTGATTTGCTACGGTGCTACAGCTTAGGTTAATGTAACAGCAGCCCGGGGATACAGTACAATGAAATACTTACTGTGTGTACTGGGAGTATTTGGTGGACATACTGGTTATTGGTGGTATGTAGAGATAGTCACTTGACTAAAATGACTTAAAATGTTAGAAAGGATGGTGTGACCTCCCTGTGAACAGTTTCCACTAGAGCTACCTCTCACTAATGAAATCCTCCTCGTGAAAACTGACGGGGACATTGATTTTGTTCAGAGATTCTTTTAATGCCACTTCTTGGTGCCTTAGCTCCAGTGAGGACGCTCACACTCACACGCATTGTGATGGGGTGAGAAGCAGGAATCTCAAAGACGGATATCTCAAAAACCAGGACAAAGAAAACCGAGACAGTTTTCATGGACTAATGCCGTGAAAGGTAAGTGAGAAATTGATTATTATTTCTTTCAATAACGGTGAGATTGATTCCTCAAATGCAGCTCATGTGTTTAATGTGGTCCCCGTATTCCATTTGCTTCTGTGCCTCTTTTCAGGAGTTTTCAGACATGACCTGCGGTAAAGTCCGGAGAATCGGATTCCCGACTTTACCGCAGTTTTTTTTCACACGTGCACGACGCAGCGGGAGGTTTACTGTGTTCGCACGAGCGACAAATCCTCCGCATTATCCAGGCGAGAGGTGGAGCAGCCGGCTGCGGCAGACAGAGACGGGAAGTGACGTCTAAATTCTGCTGCGGGGATCACGTGATTTTCTTGACAACAAACAGACAATTCCAATTTCTCCTTCCTGCTGTGTTCTCACATCGGATTCACCCGACTTTCTGCGGACTTTATATACTGAGGGGGGGGGGGGCAATGTGGGAAAAGTCTGCCGATTATCCGGAGGCTGTCAATCGGACATTTGCGTCCACACATGCACCTCCATCAGAGAAAGTGCGGAGAATCTCCGGAGTTCAGTGAATGTCTGAAAGCAGCTTATGCCACTCCACTGATTTCAGCCAAAATGTAATCTTTAAAAAAAAGGGTTAGGGTTAGGGTTAAGATAAAACAGTCATGCAAACAAACACACGCTGCCAGAGACACACACACACTTGTGTTCCCTCAGAAATCAAACACGTAGATGAACCGTGTCATGTGGGACGGCCTCTGTTTTCCCTTCACCCCCTGTGCGGTTTGCTAATTGCTCACAGGGTGAAACGTAACAACTAGAGCAACTCCCGTCACAGTTTTCATTTCACCGGGGGTAAACAAAGGCTCGCTGTGTAGACGTGGGGAGGAGCTGTGCGTGTGCATGTGTCAGTGGACGCTGAGGTGTATGATGGGATGCATCATAAGACAATAAATATTCATTATCACCCGAGCCACAGGCACTTCGGCTGCTCTCCTCGATGCAGGGCGACGGGCTCCGGGTGTCAGCGAGAGGCAGCGAATGGCAGCGAGGCCAAGATATCTGAGATAGCTGCCGTCTGAGCGGAGGATTTCAAAGTGTTAGGATTCGCTGTTACACTTCTAACACTCCAGCCGTCTGTCTGCTGCACACACACGCTCACACAAGGATATTACACGCTCCCACACACACACATCAGATCAATACAGACTATGACGATGACACTGAGATGCTCAATGTGAGGCCAAGAGCTCTTTCTATCTGTCTGTCTTCGCTCCAATCTCCTCTCCTATTACCTGTCCTCCTCTTTCCCTGGCTGGCCTCCCCTCCCTCCTCATTGTCCCCGTGAAACAATTGGCAGATGTAACATTTAATTACGGCCGTATCTCCTCAGGCACTGTGGAGGCAGAGCGAACCTAACGCCACTCAGAGCAAAGGAGGAGTTGCATTACAATTTGCGGTGAAGTGATTTATTCGCTGAACAAGGCGGGAAGGAGGAGGAGGGGGAGGGGTGGGGGGGTGGGGGGGTTGAGAACCAAACAGGAAAGGTAATTTCTCGATACTCGCTACAAAAAGGTCAAATGCTTTTTAATGACTGTGTTTTCTGATAATGCAGAGTGGAGTACGGCGGCAGCTACAGTGCCGATGCTGCGGGGGTGGGGGGCCGGGGTGGCTGGAGAAGGGGGGGGGGGGGGGGGGGGGGGTTGAGTCTGGCAATAATAAAGTTGCAGATTGGTATCACGTTGCGACGTTTTAATGGAGTCTTGTGGCTGAGGACTTCATTTGCAGCAGCGTTCGGCCCCCTCGCCTCGCCGCGACTGTCACCGTGTGATTTCTCTATTCCAGGCAGGGCCCCGACGTCTGCCGTCAACACGAACCAATTTTGAAAGAGCAAATGAAGTGCGGCCCATTAAATGTTGCCATTCACACAGTCATCGGGGGTTATTGAATGGTGATTAAAACAAGAGACAGGGGAGATACGACTGTGTGGGCAAACTGGAAATGTCATGTAGCTCCCGATACCTGGCGTGGATCGAGGGCAGCGAGGAGAGAGAGAGCGAGAGAGAGAGAGAGAGAACGGGGGAAGTGAATAAAAAGAGAGGGGGAACTGATAAGGATGGAACGAGTGGAGTGAATTAACGGAGGCGACAGACGTACAGTAGCCACAGCGACGACACGCAGCCTATTACAATAAGGAAACTAATTTATATTCGGCGGCTCTTCGCGGGGAGGTCAAATATATTTAGCGGAGGAGTCTTTTCACAGCATTCTTAATGTTCTTCTAAATTCATCAAACGCCCCTAAACTTCTAATTTTCAGTTCACGTGTGATTTGTTGTTGACAGTTTCCTACGACTGTTAACCATCGAATACACCAGGTTCGCTCAGAAAATCAAGGATGGTGGCCCAGAAGAAGAAAACAAGTAATTATCAAATGAGAAATAAGAAAAGAAATTAAGCAAGTCTTGATATTCAGTTGTTTTTTTTGTGTATTTTGATACTTACATTTCTGCCGTAGAAGCCAATTATGGATATTTTGATACACCTACTATGGGTTTGTTTGAAGTATACAGAAAAGGAGCAGTCTTCATGTATGATTTTATGTTTTATGCAAGTTATGTGTTAAATTGTGCATTAAATTTGTGCTTATTTATAGCAAAATGATCCCTTAACTTGACAAACACGGTTATTTTTGTTTTGTGATGACATTTGATAGCTTGAGCTGTGTGTGTGTGTGTGTGTGTGTGTGTGTGTGTTTGAAATGAACTAATGCTATACTCAAAGAAGCCCTTTAAAACCGATGTGTTTTAATTAGAGCTTTGTCTGCACGCATCCAGCAGCATTGGGTCATGTTGTGTGTTTGTGCTGAACGTGGCTCACGGTGGAATCATGGCTCAACATCCCCCTCGTCATTCAAACCCAAGTCCTGTTTTGGAAATTACATAATTCGCCTTATTAATGAGCGAGAATCGTACTCGACAATTAGAGATGGGTGGGAAATGTTAAGTTGGGTGTACAGAGAAACGCGTCCAATTACACGGCGACACCGGGGCCTTGTACCTTCCCAGCCTCCACCGCCGGTAATTAAATCCACAAGCTTCTTAACGAGGCAGCCATGAAATGAGAGTTGAAGGGTTAATGCGACTATCATTTCTCCCCGCAGAACGACTCCATGAGGCCTGCGCACTCACACACACTCACACACACACACACCACACACACACACACACCACACACACACACACACACACACACACACACACACACACACACACACACACACACACACACATTAGCATAAATATCGACTGCAACAACACAGAACATCCTCATTCTTTGGCTTCCCCTGTTTTTTTTAGGAGAAATTGTAATTAAAAAAAATAGGGTATAATATAATATATAATAAATAAAAGGTTGCATGGGCCTTAAGACAGAATCACCAACATACCAAACATATTCACCTGCAAATCAAGTTCTGCAAAAACATATTTTTTTTCCCAACAAATCCACAATAAAAGGCTTAAATATTTATCCCCAGTTGCATGACATTGTTTTTGCTGCTGCCGGCAGACTGAAGCAGAGGAGGAAGCTCTCTGGGTTTCCTCCCATCCCGTTTGATTCTGTCATTGTTGTTGCTCTTCCCCAGGTTCCCCCCCCCCCCCCCCCCCCCCCCCCCCCCCGTCTGTCTAGGAGGCTCGGGCTGGAACATGCGAGTCTCACAGTCTGACAACTGCAGGGCAAAAAAATGATGCCACAGAGGAACAATACGAGCCGGGGAGTGTGTTGAGATGATGAGGGAGCTGCTGCTGCTGCTGCTGCTGCTGCTGCTGCTGCTGCTGCTGCTGGGAGAGGAGACCACAGCAAGGCCACTGGTTTCATTTTGACACTTGGTTAAAATTAAGAAAATAAACCACTAAGCCACATGCAAAGCTGCGGAAATCCTGTTATTTACAGGAGTGCTTCTGTTATTAATCCAGGACCAAAACTGCCCCAAATAAAAATAAATATATGTGGAAATACAAAAATAAATAATTGATTTTTGGAAATGAATAAATAAATGTAGAAATACATGGAATGCATTTATTAATCTGTATGTATTCTATTTTTACTTATGCATGTTTGCATATACTTATTTATTGATGTTATTATCTAGTAGCATATGTATTCATTCATCTATTCTGAATTGCTTCTTCCACAGTTATTTAGCAGCTGCAGGAACATTGAAGATCAGGCTGTGATTTAGAACCTGCATGTTTGTTCTTTTTTCCTTTTCTTGCATTATTATTTCATTTCTCGGCCCTGCAGTGACATTTGAAGGAGCGTGCGCGCGGTCCTGGCTGTATTTGATAATTTTGTTAACTTTTCACCTCCGTTCAATATCCTGTCAGGGCGGCTGAAGGCTGTGCTTGCCTTGTGCCATTATCAGCAGCAGCCCGTGACTTATTGTAATGGTTCCCTTCAATCACGGGAGGATGTGTTTGGATTCATAATAGCAGCAGAATCTGCGTCTAATCTGCGGCTCGAGCGGGGGAGCGCGCGCATGGAGCCGCGGTGTGCGCTCACCCGCAATAATGGAGCGAGCGTCTCACTGCGAGGAGGAGGCGCCGTGTGTGTGTGCGTGTGTGCGTGTGTGTGTGTGCGTGCGTGTGTGTGTGTGTGTGTGTGAGAGAGAGAGAGAGAGAGAGAGAGAGAGAGAGAGAGAGAGAGAGAGAGAGAGAGAGAGAGAGAAATCAATGACTTTTAAGGAAAATCACATTATTTTCTTTAAACGTTAAATTAATCGGATATGATTACTTGTTGTCAAGAGTCATAATTTGTTATTATTGGCTGTCATGTATAAACTGCGCTGTAATAAATCATCTTAAAGGATAAAATTATATTTAAAATACACTAACGAATGCGTAATAGTCGCCGGGCAGCAGCTTGTGGCACATTGCGCACGCACAATTCTTACTCCCCATAGAAAACCACGTGTTATTTTTTTGCCTGACCTTTACCTGACACGTTTCAAACTTATATATTTTCCACTTCATCATATATAAAATCAGTGCTGGCACCTGCAGATATTTGCATAATTCACTGAAGTCTTGTTGATCATTTGTTATTAACAGCTGTTGTGTACAAACTGCCTCGTAATAAATCACCTTAAAGGACAGAAAAAAAAAAAAACACAGTAATTTATACGTAATGAATCCTGTTTTGCAGCGTGTGCCAAATTACGCACTATTTACGCATCATCTCCACAGGAAGCCGTGCGTAATTGTTCTCCTCCTCACTGATATCTGACACGTTTTAACTTATACATTCTCCCTCCATCATATATCTAAGGTCAGTGCTGGCACCTACAGATAGTTGCATAATCCGCTGACACAATGACTTTCCCATCATTGTGTTTGGCCCCTGTAATCCCCGCGCGTCACGGAGAGGTCACGTCTCCCGATCTCTCCTTCTCAAGGCCCTTCTTTTTTTTTTTTTTTTTTTTTACGCTGCACGCGCCACCAATTATTGATACCTTATTCCAATAGGCGATGGGTTTCATTTGTATTTCATTCATCGCGGAATGACTTGAGAATATGTCAAAGAGCTGACATTGTTGAAAAGCAGCGATGTGGGGAGAGCTCATCACCGCCTCGGCCCCTGCAGCAGCCTCGCGCGTCCAATAATTAAAACACTGTTAAAATATCAATGTCCCGCGAGAAATGAGCGCACTTCTTCTGCTCAAAAAAAAAAAAAAAGGGCCACGAACATAAAAGATACATGAGGCCGTTCACGCTTTCATAATTCAGTGAAAGAAATGGAGTCTGCCCACGGTAATGTGATTTAAGGTATTGGTGCTTTCTAATTTCTGCGGCTCTGAACTTATCCCTGCTATTCGACCTGCATTGAAAATGACCTTCTCCTGCTTCCTCTGGAACACAGTTTTTTTTCAAATTTTTTTCAAATTATTATTTTAATTTCCCCTCCAGCCCCATCCCATCCCCTCTCATCTCTTATTTTACGTATAGCCTGCTGCCTGGCTTCATATCTCTGCGTCTCACGAAGGACGGCCTGTGGTAAGGTATCCCCGGCTCAACAAACAGCCCTTATTACATTGTATGGTTTCATTACCTTTGTTTGTTTTGTGGACCTGTAAACAGTGAAGGCTGATCTGGTATCTGTAGCTCGCAGCCTTGCCTGGGCCAGACACAAACACATTCCTTTTAATGAGGCTACAGAATTGCCTGCACAGTCCTCTGCACTCGAGACCATTAATATTGTATTGTTCATATCATGAACTCCTAGGTTACACCGAGCATGCATTTTTCATTGCGATAATCCTTAATTATTTTTATGCACCCTTAATCTTTCATATAGTTTCAGTGTTTTGCTTAAATATTTAATGGCATGATGATGCGGGCTCGTCTTTTCAGGACTCGCCTTCTTTCTCAGAGGAGGGAGAGAGGGAGAGAGGAGAGAGAGAGGAGAGAGAGAGGGAGAGAGAGAGAGAGTAGGAAAGGGTTTCTAACGCCTCTCCCAATATAAGCCTCCTCCTCGGCACTGTCTGCTTGAGTGACTAGGCCTCCAGTGGAGACGCTGTTTTAATTCACATCAACACTGACCTCATTCAGAATAATCCCCTCTCCCTTAATCGCTTTTATTCTGGAGCTGCAACTCATTTCTTCATATTTAACCGCCAGGCAGGGAAGACAGATCCACACCAGAGAAATAACTCTGAATAACTTGAATATGTTAATTGTTGTTGTTTTTGTTTTTGTTTTTACAAATATTACAAAACAATATATTCAGTTATTAATACTATTGCTGTTGATATTATTATTGTTGTTGTGACATAACTGCAGCGGTTTATTTCAACACACATGTGTCATTAAGCCAACATTAGTGTTCTTGTTCATCTGACTTCTTATTTATTTCAAAATCTATTTACATTAATTATGAAACGTGGAAACACATGATTTGAAGATAAGGGATTTTTTCTTATTCAAATACTTTGTCGTCTCTCCTCCTCGACAAATCTGCTGCTCAGCACAAAATCAGAGATAAAACTCCTCTTTGTTTATTTTTCTCTCTGTGTTTTGTTGCTTTATATTCCTGCACTTGACTGGACAGATTTAACAATTGCATGTGGATGATATGCATTGTTTTGTTTCCTTTGTTGTGTGTGAGTGTTGTGTGTGTGTGTGTGTCTGTGTGTGTGTTTGTCTGGGATCAGGTTGAGTTCTGGGCTTTGACTTGTATCTGTTCTTGTATCATTACAACATGTTAATAAAACACTGCTAAATGTGCAAAACATTTCACATTCAATCAAAAATATAGAATAGAATATACACTTGGTAAAAAGTATTTTTTAAATCGTTAGTTTCATAAACTTGTAAAACTTCATTAGTAGCATCAGCTGCTTATTTGTCCCTCTCCTTAAAGTGACTGTGATGCAAACATCACATTTTAATGCACACAATATAAACCCATTTACTTTCCATATGTAAATTAAACTTGCAAACTGATAATTTACCTCCATTATTAATCAGATGGGGGGGGGGGGGGGGGGGGGGGGGAATCCCGCCCCTGATTACGCAATAAAGCAAACCAGCTGATGAACCTGTCGGCTCCAGTCAGCAGCCGAGGCCGAGAGGTTCGAGAGGGTGTCGCGACTGGAGCGAATCCCTGAACTGTCTGGGAAATTCCTTTTTTCTTTTAAATAATGTGAATAGTAAACATTCCTCTCTCTCCTGCAGTAACTTTGGAGACCGGGTTCTGTTGAGTGAGTTTTCCCTCGAGAGGAGCTGAGCAACCACACAACTGACGTGTGTGTCTGTGAGTGTGAAGCAGGACGTCGCTGCACATAATCTGCATGTTCGGTGCTTTCAAAGAAACCGGGGACTAAGGTTGTTTCTTTTGGGTCAAAGGTCAACCTGCAAACAAGATTGTTGATTTGTGCTCGGAGGCGGCTGATGCTGTTAGAACAGTGAGGTGTCATTCTGCCCATTGGCTTAAAACTCTCGCAGCTGACTGGCAGATGGGTGAAGTTGTTGCCGGTTCAAAGGTCCGTGCTGGGACGTGTTTATCCCCACACGTGGAGCGGGCGCAGTTTAATTCACGTGTCACGCTCGGCGATCTATTAATCCCATCTAGTGATATAATAGGAAGTAAGATGGGATAAGGCTCCACCAATACCACTCGCGATAATGTCACTGTTATAATACCTATAGTTTTGAGGTAGTGTGTGTGTGTGTGTGTGTGTGTGTGTGTGTGTGTGTGTGTGGTGTGTGTGTGTGTGTGTGTGTGTGTGTGTGTGTGTTGTGCGTGTGTGTGTGTGTGTGTCGATGTATATAGGGTAGTTCTAAGTAATCTGGTTATAGATCTAGCCCGTGGTGATTGATAGGCTTGGAGGATGAAATGAGTAACAGATTAGGGAACGGAAGTAATTTCCTCTGATTAGAGCTTGTGTGTGAAAGGAGTTCATACATTACACAGAACATTATTTACACCGTTGTGAAAATAAAAAATATAACAGTAGCAGTTTATTGTAGATTCAGAATTATAAAATACAGTCATCAGGCTGGTTTGGATTAGTTTAATTACAGATTAATATATGTGCATCTGCCACAAGAAGTTCAGTGTCACTCAATGGATTCAAACAATTACTTTAGCTTCAAGGATTAGACAGGTGATATTCTATATTTTTCTTAATGGCAATAAATCCCATTAAAACACCAAAGCAGAAACGTAGGTCTCTCTTTTGTGCTGTAGAAACCAATTGTTGGACCAAAGCTATTAGCTACACATCGATGAGTCACTGGGCGACATGTTCTGTCTTTACCATGAACGTGGACACGGTGGTTTATTTGAAACCACATTTACTTGCTGCAGTAATGACTCAGTTACAGTTTCTCCTGTATAAACTACATTATCTCCACCGGGGTTCTCAACAGATCACCACAAAACTTGGTGGACGGATGGGACATGGGCAAAAAGTGCCCCTGACGTTTTGTGGCACATCTGGACAAAGGGGAATATCCTGGAATCACTTTCTTTAACATTTTTACATTTTCACCGATTTCCAAGTAAATAATTCATGGACCCCGATGAAGGCATATTTAGGGGAACGAGATCTATGAGTGTGCACAATTTGTTGCTGCTGGATTAAATTAAAGGAGATTGTTGGGCCATGGTTCAGATCCACATGAAACATTTGGATCTAGTGGATTTAAATGTTTATGGATCATGGTGCAGAGTTTGAGGGGGATTGTTGGGTTCTTGGCAGAGGTCTACTCTTCACTGAGAACTATTCTATTCTGTGGCTCTTCTGTTGGAGGAAATGGGCCTGGGAGCGAAGCACCACAGACAGGGTATCAGATGAGAACATATAGATCACTTCCAGCCGGAACCCTTTTTAAAATCGGTATCAATACAAAGGGTCAAGTCAAGCCAATAATTTGATTGAACATTTTCAGCTCGTGAGAATACAATAAATGTGACGGCCATGTGATCATGTTGTTTTCATTACTTCCTGTACAGTTGAAAGCTAATCTTTCAAATATTATTATTATTATTATTATTAATTAATAACAAGCTGCTAACACACAGAGACGTAACCCAGTGAAACTCAGAGGTTTCTTCATCCAGTAATCTGTTAATACGTTTTTGAAAAAGAAACGTTGACGGTTTGTGATGAAAAAACAAAAAAAATGACCACAGCTCAAGTGTTTAAATAACAGCGATTGTCCTCAGTTCCCGAGGAAGCTACGTTTCTGCCCACGGTGAAACATGAGCTGAAGCCTGAATGCATCTGCTTCCCCCCCCCCCACCCCCCCCTCCGCACTTCCTCTGTCCCGTCCTCCACCCCTGCAGAGCCCTCCTCTCCACACCTGTCTTATTGTACTGAGGAGATGCTCTTATCCCTTCTTCCTAATTCACTTATTCTCTGCTTTCACTGCACTTAACTCTCATGGTGATATTTAAGACCTCCCAGGTTCGCACTGCACTGGCCCACAGCTCGTGTTCGGGCTGGAGACTTCCACCACGTGATAAAAACACAAGTGACGCCATAACGCCGCCAAGGCCCAACGGTCCGCTAATGTATTTACATCCAATAGATCAGGATGTTCATTTGGATCCGCACCGAACTGTACTGTACAAACTCATCAATATCACTCCCCTCAATATGGTCGATATGTTCATTATTCTCGGAAAAAATCGGTGAAAATGAAAAGAAAAAGAAAATATTTAACATCTCTCTTACAATCCTGGATCCGCACCCTTTGTCCAGATCCGTGCAAAAACATATCGGGTTGTCTCTTGGCCCATGTTCCAGCCTTTCACCAAGTTTGATGGAAATCCGGTTTGTAGTTTTTGCATAATCCTGCTGACAAACAAGCAAACCAATGGACCTCCTTTGTGGAGATCATTCGTTCGATGTGTGCTGTTGCTTACTGGCATGCAGCCTTCAGTGGAAGACACATTTCTTAAATTAGCAATCACCTCTGAATGTTGTAAGGTGGAACGATGCTTAAACACCGCATCAAGCTTCACCTTTGTTTTAAAGATGAAACTGCTCTTCTCCTTCATTCGCAAAAGACTTTTTTTTTCAGGGTCTTGTGAGGAATGTACAGAAACCTCACTTCCCAAAAAGCCCTGGCTGGGAAATCCTCCCGTCAACAGAGTCAACACTGACCCCGAGGAGCTGTTTATCAAGGCTGCAGCAGCATCAGGAAGAACACACAACCATTCATCCAGGGACCCAGGACCCAGGGATCTCTAAGTAGCATCCCCCCCACCACGGAGAGCCCTTCTTGGGTCCCCACTGTGCATTTCTACAGGACAGAGCCCTGAAGGATTGTGGAAGGCCTGATTGTATAGCGCTTACAGTATGTCAAGGCAGCAACATAAGAGGAAGCTGGGGGCACCGTCTCAAAGAAAGAGTGGTAAATAAAATGCATTCGTAGGACGCAAGAAGAGGAGGAGCAGAAAAGCACAAGGATGAAAAGAAGAAAAGGAGGAGGAGTGTCTTCAGTGCTAATTAGCCACCTAGCACAGGCCCTTTCTTCAAGAATACCACGATGGTGAGCACTAAGACACTCACATACATGCACTGAAGCACTGGCCAGTGTTGTGTGGGGGGTATAGCATCCTCTGAGTGTTAGGTAATTGGAGCGTTGTACCTCTAGAGAAAACTGCTGATTTCATAGGAAGTGCTAACAGGACCTTTGTGTGCCATGTTTCCCTTTTCCAGGGAGCCAGCAGGGCCAGACAGAGAGAGAGCTATGGGCCTATAGTGGGAACAGACCCAGCCATACCTGAGTAGGGCCAGCCACAGCGGTAATGAACCTCTTCACATGGCTGTTCACCCAAAAGGAAAAGAGGTGGATAAAGAAAGGAGGAATGAGAAAGAGGAGGGGGTGCAACCTAATTTCACAGCCGGAGAATAGCAGGTGGGACAAAAGGTCTAGCTTGAGGAGCAGAGGTGGGGGGGTGTGTGGGGGTGGGGGTGGGGGGTGGGGGGGGGGACTTTATTAGTGGTATTCTCCTGCCCCATTTACACCATCTCTCTCCTCGGCAATGGAGCACTTATCACAAGTGTACCCATCCAGCTCCCCAATAGAAACAAGCAAACGCTATCCGTCAATGTTTACCATTAAGGATCCGTCATTTGCAGATCCACCATATGTGGCAGATTAATGGGACGCAGGCCTCCTCTCTCTCTCTCTCTCTCTCTCTCTCTCTCTCTCTCTCTCTCTCTCTCTCTCTCTCTCTCTCTCTCTCTCTCTCTCTCTCTCTCCTCTCTCTTCTCTCTCCTCTCTCTCCCTCTGTCTCTCCAGTGTACACCGAACGCACCGTGTGGCCAAACTCGATGTTATCCGCTGAAACAGAGAATGAAAACACGACACAGAGAATGGAAACAACGGAAGGAGAGAGAGGAGGGAAATGACAACGTCAGCTTGGAGGGTAACACGAGCGGATTCCGGTTGGATTTACATGAGAGAGTGAATTCTCTATCAGGCCGTGAAGGAGAAGTTACTGCAGATAATTAATTTTAACCAAGGACATCAACGTTTGTGTTTCCTGACAGACTTAAACGGAATGTGGAGTAAACACAACAACTTTTGAAATGTTATTTTTCATTATTTCCTCATCGCTACATTAATCCTGGTCTCTTAAAAACGTGTTATATTAAAGTAAAAAGTTAAATATGTTCAGAGACAGTTTTACCAGTGATTCACTTCATTCTCATTAAACCCATGACTTGTCGATTTATGTTAATAACCAAAACAACAATAAAAAGACGAATCATTCGTTAGTTGCTATAAGAGGAGATTGTGGTAAAAGAAACTAACTTCACTGAATATTTTACTCACAGATTCAATATCAGAATTTTGTAGCTTGATAGAAATGTTAATTAATAACACTTCCTCGAAATGTTGATTTAAAAAATCCTGTGAAACTTGAAATTTCACAAATTTAATTGCATTTGCCATTGGAAATTAGAAGTTAATACAAGTGGCCTACATTAAGTTATTCCAGTAACAAGACACAAAGAATAGAAGGAAGCTATTTTTCTAACCCCAAAAACGGCCACATCCTTTCCAAAAATGACTCAAATCATATTCATATTCAATCACAAATAGGCTTATTAAAAAGTCTAAGAAAAATGGACATAAAACACAACAGTCTAAATCTAGCAGAGAGAGAATGTCCCATTTTTAGTCCAGAACAGAAATTACATAAAAGAAATTGCACAAGGTCAAAGTTGCTCATTAAACTATGTCTTTATTATTAACTTTGCGTTGAGCATTTTTGCTTCAAACATATACAAAAAATAAAAAAAATACTAAGAGTAGTAAATATGTGGAGTATATATATATTTTTTTATCTTAGCAACAATTGTATTTTTTTCCCACGATTTGCCTCCTGCACTCTGTCTTACTGTCAACATTTATAATCTAGATTGGTCTGCACCCTATAACCCCTGCACACACAGACACAGACACACACACACACACACACACACACACACACACACACACACACACACACACACACACACACACACACACACACACACACACACACACACACCACACACACACACCACACACACACACACACACACACACACACACACACACACACACTGTAGTTGAAGCAAACTGTCGTTGAGACACTGACTTCTTTTCTCCAAAACACACACTGCACATCTTTGTCAGCGGTGTGTGCTGAATGGTGACCCTCTGTCAAAGAAGAGGAAGGGGAAGAGAGGGTGAGACAGGGTGAGACAGGGTGAGGGCGACGCTCAGGTGGTCCTGACTCCCTCTTTCTTTCTACCACTCTTCCTCCTTCTCTGTTGGACAAACATCTCCACACTGCAGTCTGTCTGTCTGTGGGGCTCTCCTCACCCTGCAGGCCATTTCTGCCAATTCAACAGGCTCCAATAAGCAAGTGAGTGTGAACGAGGGGGGGGGGGGGGGGGGGGGGGGGGGGAGGGAGGGGACGGAAGGAGGGAAGGGCAGACAAATCATTTGAGTTCTCCTCTTTTTGTTGTGCTCTTCCTGCGAGCAACACAAGAGAACACAAAACAACACAAAAGAGAAAGTTGTGTTCTTTTTCCTGACCCCCTTTCTCTTCCTTGTAACCCCACAACACACACACACACACACACACACACACACACACACACACACAGAGAATAGAGGTCCTTTCTCAACTACGACTTCTCTAACCCATGTCACAAAGGCCCCCTGCTCCTTGCCCTGCGCCCGAGGAACCACAAGGTCTGTGTGTAAGAGGAAAAACCTCCCCACAAATTAGTCTGTACCGAGAAGAGGAGAATAGAAGAAGACAGAGATCAAGAGATGAGGGATGGGGAAGAAGAAGTGGGCCAGGAGGGGTGCACAAGTGGGATGGCAGAGGCCAACCTGCCCCAGAAGTTATCACTCATTTCCGAACGAGCGAGAGAGAGAGAGAGAGAGAGAGAGAGAGAGAGAGAGAGAGAGAGAGAGGAGGGGCAGAAAGATACTGAGGGGGAGGAAGGAGGGCCAGAGGGAGGTAATGAGTAGGAGAGACCAGACTTCCCAGAAGTTATCCCTCATTTCCGTTGGGCTTTTGTGCCCCGACGGCCTCCCTCCGAGGGGCTCAGATGGCTATTGTTGGTGCTAGACTCGCGGAGAGGAGAGGAGATTAACCTGGCTACATATGAACTTCCCAAGTTCAGCTCCCCGTCTTTGTCATGAACCACCATATCTCGCTTTCATTTTCCACCAACACCAAATCCTATTCCCACTGATTTTAAGAAATAATCTTCTAGGATATTTCCCCCCCGACGATTCAAGACTGCAATTGGGCTCAAACGGGTCAAATCCTGCAGGGTTCGCGATGTGTGACGTGATGAAGTGTCTCAGATACAGCTGATACTCACATCCATCACCGTACATTAAGATTGTCTGACAAACATATTTTATAAACATATTTTTGCTATTACTTAAACGCTTATATTCAATTATCTTATCGTATGAACCTCTATAAAAAAGTCACATTGTACTAAATCACAAGCAGAGCCTCTTACCAACAGTGAGGTCAATTTCAAACGAAATACGCTACAAGGTTTTCGTAATTGTCTATTTACGGAGCTGAAAACTAAAAAACAAAAAAAATATTTACAAGCTAATTTCCAGAGTATTTGGTCATTTTGAATCAATGCTTTTTGAACGAGAGCCACAAAATAAAAGCATCATCGGCCTTGCGACGTTCGACGCATTTAAATAAGTGCGTCTGGTCTAATTGCTGCAGGCATCATCTACATTTCAAACCTATTAGAGCCCGAAGCCACTTCGTCATTACACCAATTTCCAGTTCCTATTCCAGAAGTGCATTAACAGCAGAAGGGAGGTGTGGCCTCTCATTGTTGTATATGCCATGTACAGTCGGGTGCAGGGACACTGGGGATGTATACTGAAATGTCACAGCAATCAGAGGGTAATTTGACGGCTGATTTGGTTGCTATAGGTGGTCAGAGTCGCACTCTGAGGGATGAGAGTGTGTGACGTGGTGGAGAGATACTTGCTTGAACGAAGGCTCGGTGAGAAACAGACCTACAGCAGATACACGACACTGAAATGCAGACTGCGTTATTTGCAGCCAAGTAAATATTAAGACAGACCCACGAGCGGAGGATTAAGACACAGGCTGTGTAGCTTAAAGACTTTCTAACACGCTGAGAGTAAGACAGACAAAAGATCAGCTAATCGCACGGTTCCGACAGACAGGTTTGTGTCACAGAGAACTGATGGACAGGTTTGACTGACAGGCAGACAGACAGGTCTGTGGCAGCCCAGTCAGTCCCATTATGGCGCAGGGGTGTTCCCTCTACAGTGGAAGCTGTCACTCCTCTATCGCTCAAATGACAAGCCACTCTAGCCGGGGACGCGCCGCAACGGGCTGAGAAAGCATGTCATCTTTTTCCTTTCTTCCCCCTCTCGGCGATGTCTCGCTCGATAAAGGAGCAGCCGCGAGAACAATAGGAACGACGGACTAGAAAAGGACAGAGAAAGACAGAGAGATGGGGGAGAGGGCGAGAGCGAGACGGGGCGTTTTGACATCTGAATTACATTTCTATCGCCTCAGACACGGGAGAAGAATGGAGGAGAGAAAGAAAGAGGGAAGGAGGGAGAGAGGGAGGCGGGATGGCAAACCATCACTTAGATGTTTATTTTAACTTCACTGTATTTGGCTGGCGTCTAAAAACTCAAAACCCTCGGCGCCTGTGACATGTGCTCTTTGAATATGGCTGCAGGGAAGCAGCGAGCAGAAAAGTGATATTCTTCTTATTTGACAAGTGGGACACACGTCGGAGAATTTGGGTTGTGAGCGGTTGATCAAAGAATCGGCAAGTTGAGGAGTTTCACACACTGCGGTCGGCAAATACCACACATGAGGCCCGACAAAGGGACGCAGCGATCTGACAGAGATAACAGCCGACTGCAAAGACTGAGAGAGGAGAACATGCACCACCTGTCTCCCTGTCAGCTGCTCCTCAGGCCACATCGTGAAAATATGTCTCCCTCATATCAAGCGCCACGTTAATGGCTCATGTAGCGCGAGAGAACAACACAAACCGAGGGGGTAAATGACGAGCCTCCGTCTATTCTCTCATTTTGAAGACGTCTTCACCCCCTCTTCCGTCTGATTATTATCCCATTCCAAGCTCCTCTCTCATACTTTTAACTTGTCACACATCTACACCCGCGTGTGGAGCCGTGTGCATGTGTAAATGTGTGTGTGTAAATGTGTGTGTGTGTGTGTGTGTGTGTGTGTGTGTGTGTGTGTGTGTGTGTGTGTGTGTGTGTGTGTGACACCCAGCCCTCTATAACCTCATTAGAATCTTTCAGGTCCCGCTGTGCACCCATCCACACACACTCACAGTGCTTTGATTTCTCAAAGTCTAAAGATGTCAATCACCTGCCTCCCACCCCCCCACCCCAAGTCAGAGCAGGGGAATTCATACACGCGGGCGCACGTGCACGCCGCTACACAACCGCCGTGCACGCACACACACACACACACAGGCACAAACTATCCATCAACATCCTCCTCCCACTCCCCTCCATCTCCCCCGTGCTCCCCCTCGTCACTCCCCCTCAGCCATTCCACTATTTGAGAGTAATTTCATGTGCCAGCGTGGTGCATAATACACTTTTAATGGACAACTAATTCTCTGCCATTACTTCGTCAACATGATTATGGGATCTGCCGCTCGCAATCCTGAGGAGTTGGGCCCAGGCTTTTTAAATATACACAAGACATTAATGTGTCTCTATTCAGCTTTACATCAGGGGATGTCAGCCATTTACATAATGCTGCCATTGAGGTCTGTGACAGCCTCTCCCTCTCGCTTTCTCACTCCCTCGCTCGCCCGCTCTCTCTCCTGCCCCGGCTCTATTTTTCAACATGATTTCTTTCCACAAAGAGCACTGCCTTTTCCCTTCTGCCTTTCTCTCTCTCTCTCTCTCTCTCTCTCTCTCTCTCTCTCTCTCTCTCTCTCTCTCTCTCTCTCTCTCTGCTCGATTCTATGAATGCTTGCACTTTCCGCCAATGTCATGGAATAGAGCACGGAGAGGCCGAGAGAGAAAGAGGGAGAGAGAGAGAGAGAGAGAGGGAGAGAGAGGGGAGCAGGGATTAGGCGAGGTTGGTTTTTCTAAAGGGGTGTGAATGGGGAAAGTTGCCTTTCCATCACCTGTACAAAGACGAGATATCAGAGGATAAAAAAGGGATGAGTGTATAATTTGACCACTTAAATGGTTAGTTCATTAGGCCTGTCAGGATAGCACTTCTCTGCCTGTCGGGAGCCATGGCAGATATGCAAATCTGTTCCCTGTGGAAAAAACGCTTCTGCTCTTGGTTTCTGTTTTTCAGGGGAGAAAACACGACGGACTGCAAAACACAGGATGTCCACGAGAACAGGGCGATTTTGAAAAAGTGAGGTCTGCAGAGATGTTTTTTTTTAATTTTTAATGATATGACAGACAAGGGATCATCAACTGTGACTTGCAAAAGGCTGGAAACCCATTTAGAAATTGTCATTTGGGTGACCACAGAACATCCTAACATGTAACATGGACCTTTCATGCATTTGGGTTGATTTGTCCAACCCAGTCACCTGTGGGTTTGTCCACAATTTCCCACTGGTCAAAAAAACCACTAACATCTGGATTTTGTAGGAATAGATTGAAAAAACTGCACATACCTGCACATTTTAGTGTAAAACAGGTATAAGACAAATAGTTAATATGAATACATTTCTTTATCGTACTTGTTTTTGCATTACTGACCTGTTTGTGTAAGTCCCTGAATCAATCGTCTTTTTATCTTAATAACTGAGTTATTACATGTTTAAATGAATATTACATGACAGGGTAAGATTTAACACAGTGTTACAACTAAACCAGCTATAGTGCAGAAACGATAACATAAATAAATTTAAAAATTTCGCACTTCTCCCCCCCACACACACAGCAAATTCCAGTGTCCTCCCTTGATTTATCTTTATTCATTGTTAGTGTTTGTCGTTTTGGGTTATTTTATAAGTGAGTTCACATTCATACATAAACACATACACACATTACGTTCGCCGTAATAAAAAAAAAAAGTGAATTCATTTCATATGTATTTTAGTGTTTAAACTGACTCGTCTGTCAAGTCCTGGTCGTAACGTTTCACTTCCACAGAGCAATTGTACAAGAATGTTGAGTCTGAACTTTGAATTCTCATTTGTGGCACAGCTGTGTATGTTGTTTATATAAAAACATGGTTCATCTCACTCAAGTATATTTAAGAGCATCGCGATGAATGCGAAAACACACTCACACACACACAAACACAGTGGCCTGGTGACATATAGGAAACATATTCTCGCTGCTGACAGGAAGTTAAAGCAGCTTCTGAAGTCCAACACTGAACATAATAAAAGCCTCCATCCGGTTCTGGTCGTGTTCCTCTTGGCCTCGACACACAGCCTCGCGTGCGGTGTTTGTACAGTGGGGTCGACGGCTGCATCAAAGCCACAGAGGTTGTTATTGTCTCCGCTGGGACATTTCCTATTGAGCTCTGTTTGATGTACGAGTGCACGCCACTATTGGCCACGGGGGCCAAATACAGGAAGTTGTCTTTCATGTTGTCGGACGCCATTTTGTCAGGTCACGGCTGGATTATGAGTCTCCAAGGAGCAGTGGGGGTTTAGCAGAAGTTTGTTACTGTATGGCGTTTTACAGAGAGGTGGATTTAAACTGAGGGCAGCTAGTGTTCACCTGGCAACATTTTTAAGACATTAAAATACAGTTCAGTGTATTCCTCTGTCAAGGAGGTTATGTTTTGTGTTTGTTTGTTGTTGGATGATAACCGAAAATGAACGAATTACCACTAATGGATCTGGATTGAGAATCTGGGATTTTCAGTAACATTGTGAGATATGGCATTTTTTGACATATCCATATTCAGACATATTTAAGGAACTTATATCTACGAGTGTGTGTGATGTGGTGCAGCTTGACTGAAGGGTCTGGTTCTGGTCTCTATACTTAAATGAACATTATCAAAAACATACTGTCGTGACTTCTCTGTTTGTATAAACAGCTGTAGTTGTTAAACTAAAGCTTCAAAATGAGCCAAACTTCTGTTGTGTCGTTTTTTCCTCCATTCACAGCCAAATCAAACACGGTAAACAATAACAAACACAATCGAGATTTTAATCGCATATAAACGCAAAACATGACGCCTTGTAATAAAAAAAGAAAAATGAAGAAATTTTAAGCTGTACGCCGATATAGACCGAAGTATCATTTAACCTGTTTTCCGGCGTATACAATGCATACTTGACATGAACAAGCCGGCTCTTTGACCAGAAGTGATAGAACCTATGAGAATGTTGGAGCTTGTGCTGTAGCCTGAGCAGTAATTGCCTCTAATGGAAAGACATATAATAGCAAGAGAGCAGGAAAGCCATACACCAGCTTAAGAGTGAGAGTACTTTTCTTTAGAAAATGGAAGGAAAAGACTGTGTGTTTGTGTGTTTGTGTGCTTGTGTGTTGTGTGCTTGTGTGTTAGTGTGTGTGTGTGTGTGTGTGTGTGTGTGTGTGTGTGTGTGTGTGTGTGTGTGTAGGTGGGTGTGTGGGGGGGTGCACAGTTGGGGGTGCTGCTTTGGCTACCATAAGGTTGGAAACAGGTGTGTGTCCAGATGTCCAAAGAGCTGTGTGTGTGTTTGTTTCTGTGTGTGTGTGTGTGTGTGTGGTGTGTGTGTGTGTGTGTGTGTGTGTGTGTGTGTGTGTGTGTGTGTGTGTGTGTGTGTGTGTGTGTGTGTGTGTGTGTGTGTGTGTGTGTGCGTGCGCGTGCATGGTAGTAATGGTCTGGCCTGATCTGTAATTTACTACTACTGCCGCCATTAAAGGCAGAGCATGTGGATATGTGTTCACGAACACTCAGACACACTCTTAGTTTGCCTCTTTTATAAGACAGCACAGAAAACACAGGTACAGTCGAGAAACAAAGTGTAAGCGGGGGACAGAGAGACAGTGGGGGGGCGGGGGGGGGGGGGGGGGGGGGGGGGCTCTGTCCACGACCCCCGGGCAAAAACCAAGAACGTCAAACTGCTGTTGGTTCTGGGGGAAATGTCAGGTGACCACTTGAAATTTTTCGGGTTTATTATTCGAATTTATCGGGACTGACTGGCGATGGTCAACATGAAAAATGTGTAATTCAAATAAATATTAATACTGGTTGATAACGATAACGATGAATGTCTCATTATTAATGTTTCTTTCCAGTTGAAAGAATGATTTTTGCTCCTGAGTGAAGGTTGTGGTTATAAACGCCTCTTTATGAGCAGACACTATAAATCTGAGGTTGATCAATTGTTTTAAACCTTCTCACTGTGCTTGTATAAGAATTGCATCAATATAAATTGGACTTTTATCACTAGTGATGAAATATGATATTGCGATAATAACTGATAGTTTCATTGTCCAGCTCAATGGCTCATGATCTGTTTCCAGTTAAATCTGAAAAAGGTCAAAACGATAATAAAAAAAGAGACAATAACAATCTCATGATCCTGTGTTTACACAATCTACAATTTAACTTTAGAAAACAGTTTCTATAAAGTAAAGAGTCATTGTCAAAGTAAGGCTTTGTTCACACAGGAGTGACAGCGCGGCACCCACCTGAAATACTAATTGATGAAACCCTGATATAAACGTTCCCCTCTCTCAGAAATGATTTTCCCAATGTGACTGCTCTTATAATATTGTTTTGACTCCCGACGCGGAGCATTGACATCTCAGTGTCTGAGACAGTGACAGGTAAAAGCACACGCTCTATATGATAACAGACATTTCAATGAATAGCTGAACAGTGCCATTAGAGAGGTGAGGGGTGTGGAGCTATGCAGATACCGGAGCAATAGAAAGATGATATTGCTATTACCCGCTGTTGACACATGAGATTGCATTTACATTTTCCATCCAATGGAAACCTAAACAGAGACTGTTGTTTGTGAGAGTTAGCCACGAGTGAATACCAACACACAGTAATCAATGTGTAGAATAACATTGGGAAATTGCATTGTAGAACATGGGGAAACTGCAGCCCCCCCCCCCCCCCCCCCCCCCTCATCTCACCTCTCTTTGTCTCTCCTCGCTCTCCTCCCCGGGCCCTTTGCCGCTCATCCTTCACTTCCTCCCGCTTTTCACCCGGCACGCTCTCGCTCTCGCTCCCGGGAGCTTGAATAGGTTGTCGGCGAGAGACTTCGCTGTGTTTGTGTTCTGTGTTTTCAATGGCAATGGAGTTATCAATTAGTGCAGCAGTGGGAGCCCAATTAACAGCATCAAACAGCTAATTAATAGAGCTGTGTGAGTTAGTGGCGCACAACGGCACACGGCATGACTCTGAGCTAGCGCGGCCACGTTGTAGCATGAGCACGCCGCAGGGGAGGCCATACTGTAGCATACTGTCGCGTGCACGCGCATAAACGTGCACACGTAGCGCGCACACCTGCAGTCAGAGACCCGGTGAACACATACTGTATATACTGCGCATATTTACAAAGGCAAATAGGCCATTTCACCTACACACACACACACAGTAAACACGAAGGTACAAGAACACACCGAGGTGCACAAATACTCGAAACTTGACAATGAGTCGGTGAATTAAACAGCAACACTCCCTCAGTGTGTAATTATACACAGCAGCAGGTCAAACGCTATATGGCTGCAAAAACTACAACTAATTAGGAGGGTTAATCACAGACTGACATCATTATCATCTCATTAAATCATCTCAACATACTATATAATATTAATAACCAGAATGGCGCATACCTCCTCCAGGACTCAACAGTCCCCTTAGGAAACCACATTTTTTTACACGTAGATCTATGACTTATTCTCTGAAAAATCATACAAATGTATGAAAACCCTATTCCTAACCCTAACCCTAACCCCCTGTATATGAAAGTGATAAAAGCGTATATATCTGTCCCCTGATCCGATCTGCAGCCGAATCTCCTGGTTTCTTTCCCGAACAGATCCCACATCCCTCCACCTGACACTCTTGGCTTTTTTGGCAATGGAAAGCTGCAGGGGAATCAGGCCAGCAACTGTAACAGGTAAAGTGCTCGCTCTTTGTCTCTGCAGCTGGCCACTTGTTTGAATCAGCTGGCTCCAAAAAAATGCACTACAGACAAATTATTTTACTGGCTGAGATCACAGGTAATCAAAGGAAATGAAACCTCACATGCAAGTAAAAGGGAGGAAAAGACAATAAGAAAGTGAAAATGGATGGATACGCAGACGCAGGCCAGCAATAAACTGGCACTTCTGAATCGTGCCAATATTTTGGGGGGTTCCAATATTTCCAGCACATACTTAGCTCCATCCATTGCAGCCAATAACAAAGAGAGAACTCAAGGCTAGTAGGCTCTTGACAGATGACAGTCTGCCAGGGCCACAGGCTAGACTCGAGCTGGAGCCACGGATTCTCCTTGGGCAGGATAAACCGGGGCCACAACACTGGAGCTCAGAGTTTAAACTCATTGGCTGCAGAAGTGGCTGCACTTGTGGCGATTCAGACACACACACACACACACACACACACACACACACACGCACACACACACACAGACACACTCACACACACACAGATTTACGGGCGTAGACACATGGGACTTCATAAGAAAATTACTACCCGCCCAATCTCTTATTACCGAAAGCTCAAATTCAGTATGTGAGAAATACACTCTCTCTTTTCTTTCCTCAATCACACACACACACACACACACACACACACACACACACACACACACATTCTCTCAATCACTCACACAAGGTTGTGGTTATGGCTTAGGGAACACTCCAGCTCTATTCAATCAAACAGAGTACTCGGACTGAATCAGCTAAAGGTTAATTGCACCGACGTCCTTGTGCACATATGGACGGGAAATGTTTGTGTGTGTGTGTGTGTGTGTGTGTGTGTGTGTGTGTGTGTGTCTGCAAGTGTGTATATGTAAGGATGAGTGTATCTGCTGAAACCCTTACCCAACTGCTGTATTGAAGTAAAATGCCTTTTTGTCGCAGAAGGATTAGTGTGGACATAATCTATGTACCTTTCCCCCTAAGGAGGCAGACAAGTGGCTACTGGGGTATTTACCTCCCCCGGACAGAATAGTTTGGAACAGGTGCATGCCACCCTGTAAGCGGACGCAGGGAGAGACTGTGAGAAGAAACGCTGCCCTGCGGCGATTGTTTCAGTACTTTTCGGAAATGTTTGGTTTCTGGTGACTTTTGTGTCACTTTTATTTTCATTTTTTTAAAACACGTATTTTTTACGAATAGAGCAATTTTAAGAACGGGTCATGTGCAGTGGTCTTTGGTAAATCTGAGTGATCGCAATTTAAATATTGGGATGAGATAAATAGTTTTTCATGCACAAAATACTGCATAACTTTCAATTATAGAAATGAAACCGCTCTGACTGTAAAACTTGTGACAAGGGGTCACAAGTGGCATAGCTTGGTTTTAATGGGCTAAAATACAAAAAGCTCATTGATCACCACTGCTCTATATGAATTCTCTTTTTGCATATCCACTATCAGCAATGCAACCGCTGCCTCAGTCATATTTCGTTCCTGTGATCACACAAACCCTGATCCTTTAAAAAACTCTAAATGCTTGTCAGACGACCCTTAGTGAAAAGGGCCCTCTAAGTGATTTCCTCACCGGATGCCGGTAAAGCTGCGGCAGCGATTCGTTGTGGTAATCAGCGTCCGCACTCAAATCCTGGACTTTTAAAAATTGTTATATCTATGTGTGGCTGATTTAGACTTTTATTTAGAAGCTGTAATTTTTTTGCCGTGCCGGTCTCGGGGCCCTAAGAGTCACTGGCAGAGTGCCGGGCAGCGGCCTCGTTGACCTTCAAAGCAGAGATGAGGGCCCTCTCCATCCCGCCAGCACCACTTGCGGCAGGAAGAGAGGCTCATTGACTGGCCCCTAATGGCCCCTTGGCCCACGGGAACATGGGTCAGCAGGTTAGAGCTGTTGCCCTGGCGACCGCAGGCACACAGGCCAACGAGAGAGAGAGGGTGGTGGTGGTGGTGGGGGGGGTACGAGTGTCGAGATGGAAACAACAAGGTGAGGCAGGCAGACAGATGGCCACACAGGAGGGTAATAAATCATAAATGAAGATTTACAGAAAGTACGAGCATCACACAGGCGGCTGTTCGCACTGAGACAGAAAGTGCATCTGATAGATTCAGAATGTTTACCACCGTGTGTTTTATTAGAGTTTATCCACAGTTTATTATAACCTAATCTCACGTTATTTCAGTTGACATGTTTACTGTTACAGCCGATAAAGTCTCGAGGTGTTGTTTACGATCCTGCGCCAAGGAGGTTATGTTCCCAGTAGGATTACACACACAAGCTACTGGTCACTGCCCAGTGGAAGGATGTGGTGTGGGTCAAGGGAGAGAAGCCACTACATTTTGGAGCAGATCCAGATTAGGGGGGCGGATCCAGGATTTTCTTTTCACTTTCTTTAACATTGTGAGATATGATTTCTCAGGGGCTGGTATCGATGAGTCTGAGCAGTTTTTAACAAGTAGAGTTAGAAACCTGTAAGGCTTGTTTTCATTTGGGGGAATTCATTCTAAGTCTATTTTACTCCACTGATTACAGATATTACTAATGGAAGCAAACGTCATAGATCTATATGTTTTGTACATTTTAAATTCTAGATGTGCCGTTACCACTTTTTTTACATTTGAATGTAAGACTGTAGCTTCAGAGTTTGACATCTGGAAGCTGTTTTAACATCCATGTGCCGAAGGTGGAGAGTTTCTCTCAGCTCACCTGAAATCTGAGTTTACAACGTGTACGAAAGACGTTGTGATATTACAGAAAGTTTTGAAATATGACGCAGAGTCAGGTTATTGTCTTAGCAGTTTAATTTTGACATTATGAATATGTATTTATTCATGAATTCAGGATCTTTCAATGAGAGAGTGAAGGTACAGGGGAAGTGATGAAGACGTGATGTAATTTTAAGAACTTTGGACTTTAGGTAAAAAAAAACATCGGATATTCCAACCAGGGTGTTTTTATACTGTCTGTCTGAATACATGCCTGGAGCGGCTCTTTAATAAATTATGTTTATTCATGGAAATACATTTTTTTTCCTATCTTGTAAATTTGTCACGTTAATTTTCTTATAGAAAATATCAGTGGGGTCCACTGACTGCCTGTTTTTAACAGTGCTCCCTTTTTGATGTTTTTTACATTGTCATGTTACATGTTGCTTTAACGTGTATTATGGAAATGACAAATAAAGCTGTGTGTGGATTTCAACACAGAGTTTAATTGTTTAAATTTGAATGCACAAAAAGACATAATAATGTGAACCAGTAGCTGCACCAGTGACTGTCTCACTCATTCATTTTGCAGACTCTGTGTCTCGCTGACTGTTCCACACACTGATTGATGGCCTCGCTGATTAACTGGCTGACAAAGTCACCGGCAGACAATAGCACCGAAAGCAGCTGCTTGTATGCAAAGAGGCAGGTGCTAATTCCGCGCGGCTCCTACAGAGGCTCCTGTCGGCCCTCTCCCATTAAAAGTGGGGTAAATACGGACACGAGAGGCTGTCAACATTTAGAGGAAGGACTCTCGACCAACACAAACCACTTGTGCCGTTCTATATGTCTCCCCCGGTCTGCTTGCTTCCTTCCGTCTCTCTCTCTCTCTCTCTCTCTCGCTCCCACCTAGCCTGACCTAATCAGTGATAAGTTGAGTGCTTTCGTCAACAGCGCAGCCCCCTTAATTAGCAGCTCGTTGCAATAAGCTCATGTGTAAGCATCACTGTACTGAGCGAACGGGAATGTGTGTGTGTGTGTGTGTGTGTTGCCTTCAGACTGACCTCAGCTCGCTCCAGTCAATCAGCTAATAAGTCAGTCAGTGAACTTAGCCTCCTGCACACAGATGGAGAGGTTTAATGGGTATTAGAGAAGGAAGGGCTGAACAGGTAAGTGAGGATGAATAGCAGCAGCCTATAGAGCAGGCAAGCCTCCAAAAGAACGGCATTCGTGTTTTTTTTCAGCGATTATGGCTGTTAAATGCATCCACGAGTGACGGAAGCTGTTCTTTTAATAGAGACACAATAATAAACAGGCTACAACCTGCATGTTTCCCTCTCTGTGTAAACAGTATATCATTCCACCCAGCTCCAGGTGACTAACCATAATACCACAGAATTCCGCCTTCGCATATTTCTCAATTCTTCCTTCTGTAATGTAAAAAGCGTCATTGTCATCAAGGCCGGCATCAGATGTTGGCACAAAGAGGACGGGTATCGGGGGGGGGGGGGGGGGGGGGGGGGGGGGGGGGACGGACGAGGGGGGGGGGGGGGGGGACGGGACGGCTCCCACTCTCGCTGCCACGTCAACTCCTACTCGATGGCTTTCTAAATAAAATAAAAAAACTGGGGGGAAAAAAATGCTCTCAGGGACTTTGCTGCATTCCACTTCATGAGCACAAACAAACGGATGAAAAAGCCATTCTGCAGGGAGGAGGAGGGCGGGGGGGGGGGGGGGGGGGGAGAGCAAGGCAGGAAGAGAAAAAAAAGCCCCTTTAAAAACACAGGGAGGTAGGTGAGGGGGGGGCTGGAAGGCAAGCAGACAGAGCTGAAAAACCAGAGTGACTCCACTACCGATAATGAGCGGATCATTTAAAAAGCCCTCCTCAAATTGCCTTGAGGAGGAGAAGAGAGAGGAAAAGGCTTGAAAGGTTTTGAGAGATTTTGGGCAATGGACAGAGTGGTGAAGGGAGGGGGGGGGGGGGGGGGGGGGAGGGGCAGGAGGGTACGGATCAGAGCAGGGGACGTGACGCTGAGCTGCAGGGTGCACACACTGTACGCTCCTATCTGAACTGAAGGCATATTCATGTTTGTGTGGGTAAGTTTACAGGTCAGAGGTGAAGTTGACCAACTGAAGCCTGCATCTGTGTCTCATCCATCCATCCATCCATCCATCCATCCATCCATCCATCCATCCATTTACCCATTCACTCATCCATCCATCCGTCCATCCATTTACCCATTCACTCATCCATCCATCCGTCCACTCATCCATCCATCATCTATACCAAAGGGCTCGACAGCGTGGTTCCAGAAGTCAAAATCCCAATCATTTTCTGAATAGAGACTTTGATTAGCAGCCATTATATTGTAACCGCCCCAAGGTCGATTTACCACAAGCTACAAGAGTGTCAAACAATATTATGTCCTCCTGTAGGAGCCACAGTTCCTACTGATATCAACTGTAAGGAAAACATGGTTTTTTATGTGATATTCAAGAGAAGAACTGCATTAGCCACAATCCTCAGGCCAATAAGTTGGCTATAATCAGATTGTTCAGCCTCACTACACTAGGTTACTAGACACTGTGTGAAATGCTTTATACTTACATATGAGACACAAACTATAATATATTGGTTTATGGGATGCGTATTTTGCTTCACTATTAAAATCCTTATGCACAGTCTTGTAAAATTTGCTTTTTTTTCTGTTTTCCAGTATTTATTTATTTTGCTCCATACAAGATTCCATACATTATTTTATGAGAAATTGCGGAAAATAAAAAAAAAGCCCTATTTCAGAATATTAAGGTCAATTATGAAAAATTCTTGACTGCAGCACAATTGAATAGGTTCCTTCCTGGTCATTGCCTCATCACCACTTCATCACATTTGGTTCAGTTTAGTAATTTACTGTGAAATCCAGCTGACAAATAAACAAATAAACAAATAAACAAGTGAAAACATAACCTCTTCGGTAAAGGTTATTGATAAAAAGTCAATTAATTATTGGTCCGGATCAAATTAAAAACTCAGTGTCTGACCTTGTAATTCAAAGACTAAAATCAAGACGTGTTCAAATGTTGTTGTTTTTTTAAATTACAGGAATTGAGGCAAAACTAACACACGCCAGTCAAAGTGAGGCCAGAAATAGTATTTGATTTACAACGTGTGTGTATGTGTGTGTGTGTGTGTGTATTTGCTGTCAGCAGTGGTGCCATGCAGCAGAGGCTACCGACCCCAGGCCCTGGAGATGCCAGCTATACCTGGCGGCAGAGTATCAACACAACACAACACGTGTCTGGACTGCAGCTGAGCCCATGGCCAGTTCATGTGTATGGAAGATAGTGTGTGTGTGTGTGTGTGTGTGTGTGTGTGTGTGTCTGCAACTGTGACCTACACTAGTGTGAATAAGTATGTGTGGATGGATGCACTGTATCATGAGGAAGAGTTCAATGTTCAATAATGCATGATATGCAAACATGGCCCAAAGTAATGAATACACTGAAGCATGAAAACGTTGCTATTCGGGTTTACATTGTCCTCGAGGTCTAACTTGTGTCCTTGCACCTTTTAATATTTTATCTGTGTTAGACCAAACTATGTCGTTGTTGTGTTAACAGCTTATTTCACTGCCCCGAAGAAGTATTTTAGATTTAAGAAGTTACAAAAAGGACAGAAAAAGCAATGGAAGAAGAATAACACTTACAAGGCCCCACTTTATACCCAGTGCAAAGCCGGACCAACGTAAGTGTCTTTGCTGGTTTCAGATCAACGTACTTGTCATTTTTTTCTCATCCAGCAAATGCACCGTGATGAGATTTGTTCAGACCAAACACGAAGCTAATCTTCAGGCCCTGGTCCGGTTTTGGAGAAACAGGTGACCTGATTCACTAAGTCAAGGCAGCGGACACATTTGGTTCAAAGTAAAGTACAACAGGTAATTGTAATCTGTATTTCACTGTTATTTTACAGGCATATCATCATGATAGTAATATGAGCGGGTGCACAACACACCTACACTCTGCGTCTGGAGCACAGATGAGCTGCTTGACTGCTTTGACTTCGTGCATGAGCAAATCCGTTTCCTCTGCAGAGACGTGTGTCACTACCGGGAAAATCCAAACTCATGCACGATCGAGGCTGTTAATGGCAATTTGTCTTGTTTATGAGGATTTTACGCCCCAAAACACACGCATGACTAATTACAATCTGCCATTAAACTCGCAAATGTTACAAATAGTAAATATTAAAAGAGAGCCCGGTGTCTGTTTCATTGAGACGTCAACTGGAAATAACCAGAAACACACAGCGAACAGGAAAACGTAGAGTTCCAGGTCACAGAAGCGGAAGTTTCCCGAGGTTTCTGAGCTTTTAAGATCCCTCGGGCCAACACAGTAATTCACATAACACTCGTTTGCATGGAGGGTGCTAAATCAATCTCCCCATGTTAACAATTTTGCCGTCCTTTACAATCTGCGCCTCACTTCTTTCCAGTCCTCGCTCTCTTTCCTTCTCTCCCTCCTCCCAGCGCTCGCCTCTCTCTCCCCCTCTCCTCTTTTCCTTCCCTCTCCATCTTGACACAGTGCACTGAGCCTAATCGTGGATAATTGGGTGGGAGGGGCAGTGGGCCGGCCCTGCCTTTGTGTGCAAAGGGCAAGTGGTCAAGTTAATGGGGCCCTTGTGTCGAGCTGGGAACACTCTGTCTCTCTCTTTTTCTCTGTTCGATCACTCACTCGCCAGTCAATCTCCGTCTCCCAGTCAGCTTCTCTTTTCTTTCACGGGTGAAGCTTTTCCCCGCTGTTTCGATCTAGTTTCACCTCATTTCCAGCTGTCTCCCTTTCGCCTTTCCTTCCTGCCACTCAGTGTCTTTCCCCCATTTCTTTTCTCCTCTCTTCCTCTGTCTTCTTGTCTTTTTCAGCCCCTCTCTCTCTCTCTCTCTCTCTCTCTCTCTCTCTCTCTCTCTCTCTCTCTCTCTCTCTCTCTCTCTCTCTCTCTCTCTCTCTCTCTCTCTCTCTCTCTTTGCAGCTGTTTCTATTGCTTCTCTCCGTCTCTGCGGCAGAGTGTCGGGGAGGAGAGAACAGAGCTTTTTAAAATATCAAAAGACAGATCAGGAGGCCTTGCTGGTGCCTCCCTTTCTACCAACTCTCCCTCCCTCCTCTGACTGATAAACAGAAGAGTGAGCCCGCAGGATTATCCGACGCTGTGTACTGCCCTCCCTCCCTCCCTCCTTTATCCCTCTCTCTTTTCTCTCACTGAAGGAGTGGACTGTTGACTGGTCTTGATATGTGTGTGTGAGCACTAAGTGTGTGTATCTGTGTGTGTGTTACCTTGTCTGGCACCAGCTTAGCCTGCAGGAGGCCATTGTGTTTGAAAGACAGGCCACAGCCGATCTGGGCCCTGAAGGAAACTTTATTAAATCTGTGAGCGTTTAACACTGGATTGTTAATAATGTAACACACAAGAAGCTTTGTCGAGCAGGTCAGCGGAATAAGACAGAAGACAGAAATCCATTGTCCCCAATGTATTTTATTTTGTGATGCTGGAATGTTAAATAATTATTTACAATTTGAAAAGAAAAAAAGAGTCCAAAGTTTCTTGAAGAAAATGCTTTTAATTTTTATTCATTCACAAAAAACATCACTCGCTCTAAGACTGCAAACTACATTCAACCCACTGGGGGCGCTGACGCAGAGGGAATCTGATTTACTGAACAGAGAGACTCACTACATGAGGCCATGTCCACACTATAGATAAATGGAAATATTTCAATTGCATTTTTCAGTTCAGTAAACATTATAAAAATGCAAAAAGCTAATGCATTGGACAATGCACAGAACATTAAGGCCAGCAGCTTTAAAGCACACCACATGCTAGTTGTACCAAATTGTCTCTATTTGCGGGAAAATGCCACAAAGCCACTTTAACGTGTTCAGGTTTTTTGGTGATTAGCTGTGGGAAAAAAAAGCCCAAAAACCAGATCCTAGTTGAAATCTATCAGGATCAGTGTGGACATCGCCGGCAAAGGACCAACCAATCAACGAGCTCTGTTTCACAACATCGCACAGAACAATGTCATAAATGTGTAGGAACAGAAGATTCCTGCAACACAGGATCTCTCTCTTATTGTTATATTAACGTTATCAAATCCTTGTAAAGACGTCTCTGAGTAACACCGACGATCAGCAGCTCTTTGTCTCTCTGCTGACGTCTCGGTGAGAAGTGCCCAAGTCTCCTCACACACGGCACTAACATCACAACAAGAGGTAACAGCATCCTCGTGGCCCCGTTCAGACCCGGAACAAACAAACAATCCGTCCTGACAGGTCCCGTCACAAGTGGACGGCGCCACGTTCGTCTGCTATTCAAATGTGTCCTGAATGTGTCTCCTGTGACCACTTGTGATTGGATCTCAGCTCTCCGCTCTATATGCAAATAATCACATACATAATGTCTGCATGCGGAGACCATATGAAGCTGTTCTTACTCGCGTTGAGATTGAAATCAATTTAACTGTCGCAGGTCAGAGGACGGCAGCTGAGTAGGCACTCGTGGGCCCGGGATGCGTTTGTGTTCACATGTGGTTTCCGACGGATCAGACCTGTTTCTAGAGCTGACCACTCAGGACGGGTGTTGATAGCAGGTCTGAACGGGGTCCATATGTAAACGGGACATGACAACAGCTTATGGGTTCAACAGGGGAAAAGATTTTTGCTGCAGCGATGTCGCGAGAAGCAGCAGCGATGCAGACGTCACAGTAAAAACGGCGAACACCGAAGTGTGGCGGCGTCGCTATTAGCTGTGGTGATTGTCACACCAGACAGTGATGGAGTCTCACAGTCACAGTTGGGATGGTATTCATACAGTGTGTTAGCCCACAGGTATCAAAGGTATCCAGCTAACTGCATTACAGATAACACAAAAATGTAGTTAAATACTCTTCTGAACCTTTGCGATGCAATTTAAGTCCTCAAAGCTTCGAGAGCACTGATAAACTGGATTCATTTACCTTTCAGAGCAGGTACACGGAGGGAACACTGCTCTTTTCTGGAGGTGGATTATTCTTTTTTTTCTTTACACGAGACACGTAAACACCAGCCGCTGGGAGATACTGCATAGCTTCTTGGCTGTCGTGCACAGCGTGGATCACAGTGAAACGTGGAAACACCTTACCAGTGATAGGTACAACTTCAGGCTTGAGTGACCAGCTGACACTCGGCATGTTTTTCAATAACACTTCAGAGAAGAGAGCGCTGAATGCAAGGGACCTGAGTAAAACTGGGTTGATCGAAAACATGGCCAACAGAGGATCGAGAGTTGGCTTCTGATGTGTAAACGTTTTTAATCTTGAGATTGTGGGACTTTAAAAAACGATGGTACTTGAAGTCATATTTTACTCCTGCATGTCCACTGGTTGTGGCTGCGTCGTGTTCTGGTTCCAGCTGCTCGTTCTCTTTAATATTGTTGTTTTTCAGGCATTTCTTTTGGTTTTACATTCATACTGAAAATGTTTTTGCAACCTATTTTAATATCCGTGTGGTAACAGATACTGCGTGGCTGCACTTTAGTTACTGTATGATGTCTTTTATCTGTGTAGTAGCAGAAAGAATACTGTAGTATCCCTTTTCCCTCCTTCTGGAGAGATAAAGTCATATATAGAATGTAAAGTCTTAATCAATAACAAATGAACAAACCATTAAACGATTATGTATCAATATGTCATCATATAAATTGTCTGGATACCATTTGTAGTCATCTTAAATGGGCGTGGCTAAGCATGAACATGGAGCACGGTGCTTCAGTCACAGCAGGAAAGAGGTAAGAGACCATCGGAGAGGTCTGCACGAGGAATATCAGAAACAGAAACAGACCTGATGCACAGAAATCTGGCATCTTAGACCTTTTGAATCTATTCCACAGTATCTGGGTCACTTTTCAATAAATGCAAGTAGTAAGGAGTCACATGTGCACGTATTCTGTCTCTCGTTAGACACACACGCTACCTGAAGGTGGTTCGGACTCCGAGCTTCCACCAGCGCGTCACAAACCCTGTTAACAAACTGTGTTGATCTGAACACTGACCTCTGACTGAGGGAATGAGTTTGTGTCAGGAGAACAAAAGGTGGGAGAAGAAGGGAACCGGGAGGAATAAAGGAAACCGTGAACGGCTCCAAAGTCTGTGATGGTGAATGTATCGGAGCTGGGGCCACAAACACAGTGACAGGGGTTGATACCAACTGGTCAACTGACGGAATGACTGACCCCTCGTCAGTAGGAATGACTGAGGCTACATCAACATTAATGCCGTCCACACTACACTCTGCTGGCCTTGGGTAAAAGAAGAATGAGACTGTGTTGTAGTCTTGCTTTTCACCCTTGTTGTTTCTTGTTCGTATTATTTTCTGTAAATAACCAACCGACTGCAGAGAAAACATGGTCGTATGAATGTAGCCTGTGGAAACGTCAGTGTCACTGATTATTGAACTACTTAAAATGACCAAACAAACTGATTGGCCTGTTGGTTGTGATGGTGACCGACTGCTTCACCTTCCTGGACGGCTGATTAACCAAAGGGGTTGAGTGACACATGGCAGATGGTTAAAACAGTTATGAACAGGTATGAATGTGCCCAACTCTTCCTCTTCCTCCTCACTTACAGTGAATGTACCCTCACCAACACTTCAAACTACAAAACAAACACACTCAAATAGGAATATAAATTCTCTCAGTGGCCCGACGTAAATATAAAATTGTCTCAAATACGACCGCGGCTTGATTTTGTTTGACTCGACACCGAGACAAACGCAGCCCCAGTGTTTTTCTAATACAGTTCCTCTCACTCAGACCTCACTGTCTCCTCGGTGGCGACAGTGTGCGACCGGGGGGGGCAGGAGGGCTCACTTGTTTCACACAGAGGCCGACCGGTCCTTTGGTCAGCGTGAGGAGGAGAGGGTAGTGGATGTTCTCGTCGTAGGCTTCTTTCCCTTCTCTCTGCATCTGCGAAAACACAAAACACGGAAATCCTCAACTACCAAAGACTTCTATTGATATACACATTAAACACACAATCTATTTAATTAAATCACCAATTGTTATATTTATAAAATCATCACAGAGCAGTGCAGTCATATGTGCATTGGTGATATTGATAATTATTTTTGATTTATTGATTTATTTGCTTAAGTTATTATCTCCTCCAGGAGGTTGTGTTTTCACCCCGGTCTGTTTGTTGGTTTGTAGGCAGGATTATAAAAAAAACTACTTGACGAATTACCATGGAACTTAGTGGGAGGATGCAGAATGAGCCAGTGAAGAACCATTACATTCTGGTGTGGATCCAGATCAGGGGGCGGATCCAGGATTTTTTTTTTGTTATAGTCTTTAAAATTGTGAGGAAGGGCACTAGTGAACATTTTCCTTAATTTTTCAGAGAACAATTCTTGGATGTTGATGAAAAAGATAACAAGGCGTGATTAGAGGACTTATATTTACGAGTGGGTGCAATTTGGTGCCGAAATAAATCTCCAGATCTAGTGAATTTAAGTGTGGTTTGATAAGGGGCCTGTTGGGCCTTGAGGTATGAACCCTGCTAGTTTGATTAAATAGTTGAATAAAGATGTTTCTGGTTCATACAACTTCACAAAACAGTGAAAATCTCACATTATAACAACTCACAGCTTCAAGTTCAGTTGTAAAGTTGTTCAAGTGCAGCAAGAAGAATGGAACTGAACTGCATGAGAACGATTAATTGATTATCCAAATAGTTGCTGATTATTTACTCAGTAATTAACTAATTGTTCCAGTTCTAGTGTGCACACCCCTGCAACAACACACAAACACACACACACACACACACACACACACACACACACACACACACACACACACACACACACACACACACACACACACACACACACACACACACACACACACACACACACACACAGCTTTGTGGGGTGTCTATGTTGTGCCCACTCTTTGCCCTTTTAAGCAGACTTGGCAGTTTGGGTATGCACTCACTAATCAGCTCGCTCAGCGTCTCGCCAAATGATCAGAGACTTATGAAAGTGAGTTTAGTGGTTCTGCTCATGTGAGAGTGTGTGATTGTCTGTCTGTCTGTGTGTGTGTGTCTGTGTGTGTGTGTGTGTGTACGTCTGTGTGTGTCTGTGTGTCTGTGTGTGTGTACGTCTGTGTCTGTCTGTGTGTGTGTGTGTGTGTGTGTGTGTGTGAGGTGAGAACAAGATAGTGCAGGACTGTGTGAAAAGGTTTCTTCACAACAAACAGAAACTCAGACTGACCCTCAATCCACTTCCGTCAGCGGCCTCCAAGTTCTGTGCAAGTGATCCTCCATCCAACCTCAACCTTCTTACATTGGAGCTCAGCCTGCTGGGGGCTGTTCTCCAACAAATTAGATCAGATTCTTTTCTCTCGCTCGTAACACTCTGGGTTTGCAGTTGTTTTAGTTTTAGTCAAACGTTTGCACCATTGAAATAACAACTTTTAAGTATTTGAATGCAGAATGTAATTGTTAATTTTAACTTACTTCCATTTTAAAAAAAAAAAAAAGGAAGACTTCTACTTTCGTCAACCTTGCACTGTCTCCTGATTTATTCAGCTGCATTAAGACGTGCACACAAATGAACGGGACATGTGGTCTGTGTGTGTCTGTGTGTGTCTGTGTGTGTCTGTGTGTGTCTGTGTGTGTCTGTGCAGGTGACGTGTAACTGTCACACGTTTGAAATGACCGGAGAATGTGGAGCTTCATTTGGTCGGGTGTTGCTCAGGCTGGCATTAAAACTGCCTGAAAAAAACTCAGCCCCCTATTCATTTCAAAGAGACGACTATGTTGACACAGCCGGGCTGCCAACACAGGGGGGGGGGGGGGGGGGGGAGTCCAGTCAAATTTATTCATAGAGCATATTTAAGAACAAACGGTTGATCCAAGGGCTTAGTAAGGAAATTTAAAATACACTTAGATAATTTAAACACAAATAAACAGATAAATAAATCTAACAGAAAATTTTAATTGATTTCTTCATCAAGCTAAAACGTTTAACCTGGTTCATCTCCTGCTACATCCGTTTTAATTAGAAAACGCCTCAACTCTGCCTGAACACAACATGGATAGTCAATTACAAGCGTTGCTGACTCAGCTGTTGTCCATTTAAATGCTGCATTTTTTGCAAAGGTACAACTGTTGACATGTTCAGGATCTCCTCCTCTACATCATCTCTCCTGTTCCCACACCTCCTCCTGAGAAAGAGAGTGATCTCCTCCTCTACATCATCTCTCCTGTTCCCACACCTCCTCCTGAGAAAGAGAGTGATCTCCTCCTCTACATCATCTCTACTGTTCCCACACCTCCTCCTGAGAAAGGAGTGATCTCCTCCTCTACATCATCTCTCCTGTTCCCACACCTCCTCCTCAGAAAGTGAGTGATCTCCTCCTCTACATCATCTCTACTGTTCCCACACCTCCTCCTCAGAAAGTGAGCGATCTCCTCCTCTACATCATCTCTCCTGTTCCCACACCTCCTCCTGAGAAAGAGAGTGATCTCCTCCTCTACATCATCTCTCCTGTTCCCACACCTCCTCCTGAGAAAGAGAGTGATCTCCTCCTCTACATCATCTCTCCTCTTCCCCCCTATTCCTCGCAGTATGTCTCCCTCTACTATGGTGTGACACGCGTGCTGGAGCGGACTCCCTCACTCGTCCTCCTTTCCCCAGCCCCTTCAATGTGGTGATCTTCCTGTCATCATCCTCCAGTCCCGAACCCCGTGTTGAAAAGATGTGATCCCTCCAATCATTGTACACCTCCGAGAAAGAGAGTGATTTGAATAGCTACGCACATCGAGCAGATGCTGCAGACTGCCCATGGTGGTTGGGCGTGGGGGGCACTTCCTGTCCCCCCTTGCTAAGCCTGTATGGGTACCATGGCCATTCCATCAACACCAGGCGGAAGGAGCGAGGAGCGATAGACGGAGGGATGGAGGGATAGAGAGGGAGAGCGAAGCCTGGGGGTGGTTGGGGGGGGGGGGGTGTGAACTTATACGGCCGGTTTGACGGGCGAGAGCAGCAGAGGTGATAAAGGGTTAGAACAAGGGAAAGCTGTTGACTCCTACTGATCGCAGGTGTTCCAGCTGCATCATGAACTTCATGGGTGGCTGGCTAAATCGGCTCTCAACCCGACCCCCTATCCCCCCCCCCCCACAATCTTTTCTCCTTTTCCTTCTTCCCCTTTCCGAGGTGCAAGTCATTTATTTTGTTGCCACTCCTGCCCCATCCTCTGTCTCCCTCTCCTCTCGCGCTCTCATTTCGCCTCTCCGTTTCTCTGCCTCCTGCTTTTTCTCGTTTATTCCTGCCCCGCTTGCGTAGACAGGAGAGAAAGTGAACGCGGTGGAGAAAAAAGAGAGAGAGAGGAGGAGGGGGTGGGTGGGTGGGGGTGCCCGAGACAAGGGAGGGACGGATGAACCGGATGTCTGGGGTCTCTCTCGGCAGGATTAGGAAACAGAGAATGAGGGATTGGGTGGATGGAGAGATGAGTAGAGGAAGGGATAGAGGGACAGGCTTGAATAAATAGAGAAGTGGGTCGTGATGTAGGAAATGGGGAGATAGAGGGGAGTGGAGGGAGGGGGGGGAGAGAGGGGTGAGGGAAGATATGTCAGAGAATGGAGGGAGGAGGAGGAGGGAGGCAGAAAGAAGTAGAGTATGAGTGCATGGACACAGTGGGGATACTATTAATGCATGTGGGAGAGACGGGGGATCCGCACATGTGCACACACACACACACACTCTCTCCCTTGTGTGTGTGTGTGTGTGTGTGTGTGTGTGTGTGTGTGTGTGTGTGTGTGTGTGTGTGTGTGTTGGAGAGAAATTAAAATTCATGACTCTCTCTTCACAACCATTTGAGTAACAAGATTAAGATGGCGGGTTAGAAAATAGCGCTGGCATTATCAGGCTGCTTGCAGTCCCTCCAGCTGCTTGCCTCTCTATTCCACAACAGTGGGGATAAGAGGATAACGCGCTAGCCCTGTCTGCCCGTCCCAGCACACGCTTTACACACACACACCACACAACACACACACACACACACACACAAATACAAACACACAACGTTCTTAGACACACTACCGCTGCTCATCGGGCCCGCCTGCTGTCGGCAGTCCCTCGAGTGTTTGTGTCAGGGAGCAAAAGTGTGTGTGTGTGTGTGTGTGTGAAAAACTGCAGAGCTGGAGGTCTGGAGATGGGTTGTAAGAAAAAACCTCCACACTCTCTCTTTTTGCACACGTGGAAAAGCAAACGTTGAGATGGGCAGCGTATTCTGAACGAAATGAAATTCGGTGTGTGTCAAACCTGGCACAGTGAGGCATGCCAGCGAACCCACAGCTACAGCGGCGCGTGCACGTTTGTTTAACAGCGTCTGTGCCAGATGGAGGAGCCGGTGAGTCGCCGAGGGAGCATGGAAGAAATGAACTCGGCCAAAATGACACACGTGGAAACTCCGGCAGTGACATGATGGTGTTGCATGGCTGCAGGTGCTTGTGTTTCCAGGGAGCAGACGGATTCCTTGACAAAAATTGGGAGATGTTTAATCCTTTTATCTTATAATGTTATCACTTGTTACCCTGTTGCACTGACTCTGAGCTACACTGTGTAGTTTGCCCCATTTATAGAATCCGGTCCTAATTAGATTCTGTAGTAATTAGTAATTATGAAAAGTAGTAATTGTGAAATTTGTAGAGCAAAATTAATATATATTTTTTAATGTTCTTAATTATTGCAAATTACTGATCAAATAAACAGATTTATGAAGATTTTCAAAATATAAAAAAATATCATAACAATAAATCTTACATCGTATAATATATTCATAACATTTAAGTTTATTAAAATAAAAGTTTCTTCAAAAAATGTAGATGCCAGCTTTTTCCCCCTAATCTAATTAGAACGAGGCAGCGACAGTAAAAAGTTAATTTAGTTTAACAGTAAGTATTTTCTTTACAAACTGTTTCTCAGTACAAAACAAAACAACAGAGGCTTTTCAGTCCCACAGTTTTCTGTACATGTGCTTCTGGAGAAGATGATTCAAAACAATCTTTGATTGTCTTAAGCCACAGTGAAAGGAAATCCATAGTGTGTGTTCTGCTGTCGGGTCTGATGTGCATTTCCTTGGTCCATCCACTGAAAGTAAATATAGCTGAAGGAAGCTAATCTGTGGTGTAAATGAGCAGCAGCTGCTCATTTGGACGTGTGTGTGTGTGTGTGTGTGTGTGTGTGTGTGTGTGTGTGTGTGTGTGTGTGTGTGCATGGTGGCAGTGAATGTTTCGCTGTGATATCATCATGTGGTGTGTGTGTGTGTTTGTGTATAATGTCTAGCCAATATGCTGTCTGAGTGATGTCTGGTCTGTGTGGGATTGCGATATAGCTTGTTTCTTAGCTGTGTGCACAGTGTGTGTCTGTGTGTGTGTGTGTGTGCCTGACTGACCATTCTAGACACACACACACAGACACACACAGACACACACACACAGGGGTTGTTCCGTGTTCATCAGAAGATAAGCAGAGGCGACTTAATCACCTTCAGTTGTGAGGGGGGCACCACTTCAACTTGTCCTCATATCCGAGTGCAGCACCTGACCCCGCTGTTTGTGTGTCTGTGCGACAGTGTGTGTTACTGAGATGGAAGTGTGCATTTCAAAAAGTGAGCTGAATGGTGTGACAATCCCGCCGCATACCAAAGAAAAGAAGAAGAAGAAGAAGAAGAAAAAAAAAAGGCATAATTTCAGGGTGATTTTTTTATAACCCCCCCCCCCCCCCCCCATCAATATTGTTCTGAATTTATTCCACTGTTCACACTGCAGTCATTATGTTGTCAAGCAATTCTCATCACTAAAACAGGTCTGAGTGGCAATTTTCCCGAGTGGTTGAGGTGCTGAACCATTAGAATTATTCAGTGACTGTATTCCGTGGCCTTGAGGCCTAATCAATTCTCTCAGCAGCTTTTTCTAACAAAGTTATATTTCTTTTAAATCAAAGGCAATCACAGCATCCACTTTAATACTACAGATCCCACTTGCTTCTTCCCTTCCCTCTTAACTCCTGACTTTCTCCTCTAAGCCTTCCTTTCTTCTCTCTTTCTAAGTCACGTTTTTTTTTTTATTGTCCTTTTTCTAGACTCTATAGCTCTTCTTGTGCCGCTTCCACTCCGAGACCGAAACCCGGTTTTACAGTATTTTGTCCTTGTCCATGTTTAGTAGGAGATTTATTCCCCTGAAATGTGACATGAGGAGGTCCGGGGGACGAGTGGCACCAGATATCAGGATTTGAGTCCCACATCCCATGTGGTCTTTGGTTTAGGCTCTTGAAAACCTTTTTGGCTATTAAAAAATGCTAGTTTTGGTTTAACACAGAATAAGTACATTTAATACAAGCTTAACCAAATGTTTTCGTCCGCTAAAGCATAACCATAACAAGACTAGGTCAAAACCTGGGCCTTGTTTGGTAGATATGTGAAATTGTGAGCTAATTGAAAACTGTTGTCAGCTGAAATAGTCTAATTAGAATATTCACCACGCCATTTTGTCCTGTTACTCTTCGTTACTCTTCGTTAATGTTGTATTGTTTGGAGGAAAGTTAGAAGTGTCTCTCTTAATTGAGCTTTTTTTCACGTATGATCTTCAGACAGTGTCATCGTCCAGAGTTTCACAAAGTCAGCACGCAACTGGAGTTTGCTCCTGCATGTTCTCATCTACTGGAAATATACGGTTTGGTTTACAGGACGGTTGCTCAGCAGGTTGCTCTCCAGAATCTGAGCCGTCAGGGTCACGTCCATCTAACGCCCGGGGTGAACTGATTCAGTCACTTGCGGTCACACATGCAGCTCCTCTGGAAAATGTCTAGAGCAGCTCGGGGGGGTTCCAGTGCAGCTTTTATCTGCCACGGTGCACGACCTCTGTCTGAGTACCAGCCTCCTGCTCCGCCTCTGTGCCTCTGACTGAACACAGCGGACACAGAGGGAGGTGTGCTGAGGCGAGGTCTGTCCGGAAAAGCCGCTTGATTTGTCGCTCGGTACTTTTTGAAAAGGAATTCGCTAAAGTGGTGTGAAAATTCGGTAAATGTAGCGACAAATGCTTTAAGTTGGCAACGCCGCCTGAAAACACCCCCTGCTGACTGCTCGCGTCAATTCATTTTGAAAGAGCAAGTGATGGAAACGTGACATCCAGGGAGGGGGGGGGCTTTAGCCAGTCTCGACGCTGACGTTGCAGCTTTTCAGGCTCGACGTTATGACGTGCGTTGAATTTTTCCGAGCGTTGGTGTGTAAATACCCACAAATGTCATTATTGTTTTTTACATATTGGGAACAACGTACAACATTTCTTTTCTAACGTGCAAGATGCAACACTGGTGAGACAGCGAGGTGATGGAGTTTCTCAGTTTCCAGCGTGTTCATGACGTCAAACATGATGCACCGGAAAAAAACTCCAGGTAAGAAGTCAATTGTCTTTTTTTTAGCAGGTTTACCAAAATAAAAGAGCTTTTACACGTTAATTTGGATGTGAAATAGGTCAAAGAGGTATGAGTCAGTCCCTACTTATACGTTTTTTCACTATTTTTAACAGAAAATAACTTTTTGCACATTTGTGTTTATGTACAAACGTTTTTTTTAACTTATTACGTTTCATACAAACCACTACAGTGAAAAGGTGAACATAATGTACATACTCAACATTTTTCTATTAAAATGTCTATTTCCTGTCATACCGGAATTTCCCCCCGGTGTGTGGATCAATTAAGTTTTTATCTCATCTTATCTTAATTAACAATACGTCATGAGTCCGAGTGAGAGGACGGTGTCCACCGACTCTGTCCCCGCGTAGCGAGAGGCCGCCTGGAGTTTGAAGGGGTCACTCATGGAAACGCTCGTTCACGTCAAATATAAAGAAGGATAAATATTACAGAGCGAAGGAGAGAAGCGGTGAGATTTTTTTCCTCCCTGAGGTTAAAGCAATTTAACAGGCTTTTTAATGGCCAGTCTGTCCAATTGTGCCACCAGTGTAGGTGAACATGTGTGCACCAATTTAGCCCGCTCCTTGCTGTCCTGTTCTTCTGTAGCTGTGTGTGTAATGGAGATAACAGCTGGACTCCACTTCTTTTAACACTGCCTGCTCGTGTGCTTTCTGACGCTCTTTTCTCTTTTTCACTCGGCTTCTCTCTCCTCTCTCTCTCTCTCTCTCACACATCGTGAAGTTAAGGCAGCTTGTTTTTGCTGTGCCGTGTCTCGCCAACTGTTTCACTTTCACACAGAGATGCCGCTATAAAAGACAATCAAATAACAGAGCTCATTTACACTGAACCAAACACCCCTGCGCGTGATTCTTGATAGCATTGACGTCACTCCGGAATCCGAGGCTTGACCTCCTCTCTGTTTCACACAGGCTCTTGACTACTTCTCGAACACATAGAGGCCGAACAACAAACGCCCCCAGTTTTAATGTTTGTAACTTTTATACAGAGCGGTGAAGCAGAGTGAAGATGCTGCGTGAAAGAGGCTTTAGCATCAAAGGATAAACCAACTAACAAGTGTACGTTACGTGACCTGGATCGTTTTTTGGTTCCTTTATTAAATAGCATTTTCTAGACTGAAACTGAATTGCGTTAACTGGGATTTTATCCATTTTATGGCAGGTCCATTATAATAAGATGCTCACAGGCTATTTGCTACTGTCAAAGTTCAACAGAGGCAAATTAATTAAATGCATTTTGTCTCTGGTTTCTTAAGAGGCTGTAACCCTCAGATAAAATAGTGTCCTCCAGTCCGCGGGGGGAGAAATGATTACAGTGACCGATCACCTCTCTCAACAAATATATGGCATGAAATTATAATATTAAGGCAGATTTACAAAAGAATACGAATCTGTGCTTTAATTTCCAAACTGGTTACTGAAAAGTGAAGAAAAGACTTTCTTAGAACCTAAAAACGTGCAGTTGGTGATCATGTATTATTTTATTCATACCTTAGTTACACAAGCTTCACCTGTATATCAACTCTTGATGACATGACACTGGGAATTTGGATTTAAGTCTCTCTTATACCCTTGTCTCATTTTTTTTTTTACAGAATCCAGTACAGAGTCAGTGCCTGTGTGTATTCTTCTTACCTTTAGGTGAACTTCCCAGACCTGAGCGTCGTACTGCTGGTGCTGAGAGACGCAGAGTCCGGCCTGTTGGGCCAACTGACAGAACAGCCTCAAGGTTTCCCCTCGCAGCGGAGCCAGAACCAGCGCCGTGCCCTGGGGAGAAAACCACAGGACGGTGAGCGACTACACCGGTGGGATGATCGATATAGTGTCGGAAACATTTAGTGAGAAACTTCACACGTATTGTCACCGTTCGTTTCTCATAAGATTTTGTTGTTTAACTTAGCAAACACTGTTTTTTTTTACCAGGCATATATTATGTGATAAAACAAACTAATTAAGCTCTACTAATCCAATCAATCCTGGAAATATGACAGCAGCACACATGTAGGTGTGAATTTGTCTACTCATGAATTGACTTGAATGAATTGAATTGTTTTTGGGTGTTGGTGTCTATGTGTGTGTGTGTGTGTGTGTGTGTGTGTGTGTGTGTGTGTGTGTGTGTGTGTGTGTGTGTGTGTGTGTGTGTGTGTATGAGAGAAGAGAGAGAGAGAAAGACAGTGTGTGTGCATCACAGATGTCCTGGAAACACTAAGAGGATTACCAAGAGGTTCAAAGTTTCTTTGAAATCCTTCAGCTTTCAGTTTTATTTCATGCTGATCGTGTTATTATTGTTTTAATTAAATGGAGCGGGGATGCTCACACAAACACACACGCACGCACGCACGCACACACACACACACACACACACACACACACACACATAGAAATAAATGCCCAGTGACACAACACACACGCTCAAAGAACACAAGCGCAGTGAAAACAGCAGGATCACTGTGTTTGACAGATGATTTTTCATCTGTACATCCAGTTTTCTCTCCTCCAATCCCCCCCCCCCCCTAAAAACACAGCAAACCAAACAAACAGACCAAATTCCTCCCGGCACTAATCAGCTGATTAAGGGGGATCCAGCCCACCGGATGGACCACCTTTGTCAGAAAACAACAAATTAGTGCCATTAGATGGGAGAATTAATTGTTGCTTTGTTAATTGTTTAATCAGCTTAGCGAATTATTAAATATTTGCCGACGCTTGTTGTGGCAGCGACGGTCTGATGGCCGACACTCAAATCATATTAGCCCCCGAATTATCTCCGCTGGATTAAAGAGCGAGAGACATGAAGAGACTTAGCACACAGATGTACAACAATGGCCAGATGTCGTATCTGTCGTTGGGCCACATCAGCTCGTTGCATTTAACTGCAAGCGAGACACACGCTGTGGGCGTTACTGCGCATGTCCGAGGAACCGGTGTGTGTGTGTGTCAACACTGGAAACAAGTTAGATTTAATATTAATAATGTATGATTTATTCTTTTTAGTTAAGTCAGCAGGCAGTTTTTAGACTGACTGTTTTTCTGTAGGAAGTAGTTCAGGTGAAACCAGTGAGAGACACGGACAGTGTTTATGAAACTGGAGGTTTCTGATAATTTTTTCATATTTTTACTTGTTTGGTTTGGTTTATGCTGTGATTAATTTCTCCTCTGCCTCCTTTTTCCGTCTCCATCCCATCCCACTCTCCGCTCTACTCTGTCCCTTCCATCCATCTCTTTTCTCCTTCTTCCTCCCCTCCTCCCTCCTCTTTCTCCTTCTTCCTCCCCTATCTCCTTCAGGGCCATTTTCATCTCTTTTTCATAAACAGATATTCCCTAACACCACTCTGGCCTCTGTACTTAAAATGCAACCCCGCTTCCCTCAGATGAATATAAATCTCAACCCTATCTCTTCCAGCCTTTTGCTTTCTTCCCTCCCGTTTGCTTTGGCTGTCACAGCATGGGGTCTTATCGAGGGGCCAAAAGGGAGAAGTTGCCTCGGATTTGTGATTAAGGAAAAATCGCATGAAAGAGAGAGATGGAGATCAGAGCGATGCATTCAAGTCGCTCATAATAAGCATTAAAGAATTACATGATATTAATCCTTTCAGACCATTAATGTGTATAGGGTTTGGGGCGAGGCTTAATTATGACTCAGAAGAGAGGACGGGGATAAGCGGAGATATATACAGTAGAAACACAGAGGCAAACACACACACACACACACACACACACACACACACACACACACACACACACACACACACACACACACGTGCACACACACTTACGTTGGGCTGCAGTAATCTCCTTATAGCATCAACCAGGCTGGCTCTGTACTGGTCGAGGAACAAACTGAATGGGGAGAGGGAGAGTCAGGTTAGAATGCATTCCTACGATAGCAGCTCCAGATAAAGCAGCAGGCTATTTATTTTCTTTTGTTTACAAATAAATCCACTGACAGGAAGCAGGGAAAAACAATTTGCATGAGTAAGATGCTCCCTCTTTTTTTGGGGGTTTACATCTGAGTTTCCAGGACTGCAGAGAATACCACAATATCCAGCGTGCAAAGACACAATTGCCCACAGAACACAAACACACACACACACACATATGCACGTATATGCAAACACACACACTTTTACTGAGATACTTCAAAGCGCTACAAAGCACCTTGGATTTGTGGAATTAATACCTTGAATGTGTCGCTCGCTCTGTAGTTAATATGAAGATATAAGAACAAAAAAACAGCAATTTTTCTCGTTGCACATTAAACGACATTGTACTGTAACTTTCATGTGAGTGTGTTAGAGACCTTGTGTAGCTTACATCACAGGGAGTTAGAGCGATTGTGCGTGTGCTGTATGTTTGTGCAGCTTCACACATAATGTGATAAGCACATTTACATAATTGACATGCCTGATCGGGATGCTCCGTTACACAAAACATTCAAACAGGAATTTAGTAGAATCGTCAAATCTTTTCTCCTCACCTTCATTTCAAAAATGATTCGGCCTAAAGTTTTATTTTCAATCCACTTGATACCTTAGATAATTTTTTCTAAATTGAGGTCCTTCGACTTGAAATGATGGGTTGAATGAATACAGAGAGTTGAGAGTTCACTCTACTCATTAAATCAAGTTGTTGAAAGAAACACAACTGTCAAATGAAAATGAACTTCCCAGCATGCATTGCTTTACCGTTAAAAACGCTCCAAAAAAGCCTTTTTGTAGTTTGAATAGAAAATACATGATGTAAACTTGCTAAATGTCCATAATGCAAACACTGTTGCTTCTCTTCGTAATAATAAAAAGATATTATAACCACAGTGACATTTAGAGGAGGATTCAGTCTCTGCAGCTTCATGTCAAACAAATCACCATTTAAAACTCTTTCAAATGAATGCATGGCAATGAAAAGCAAAAGATTGTTCATCAGACTAAACAGTGTAATTAAATTTACTGACTTATGTTTATGAGCTTTTCTCAGATCGCTGAACTCATTTAATTTTCAAAAAGTTGAAAAAACAAGAGATTCCAATGGGGACTGACTTATTATTTAGTTATGTAAACTAAATGATTTAAGTATATATAATATAATATGTTTTTTTTAATTATTATATCCTAAATTACCTCTCAAATTCAGTCAAATAAAAAATTTCAAGGGAGCTGAGACAACGTCACTGCAGCGATAAACAAAAAGTGATTCATGAACTGATTATGCAAAGATAAGCGGATCAAAATAAGAACATCCCAAAATAATTCACAATTTAAAAACAAGCTGATTTTATGTAACAGTGACCGATTCTGGGTGGGAGAGAGATTTGTTCAACACGCACACACACACACACACACACACACACACACACACACACACACACACACACACACACACAATCACACAAATCAGTCGTGTGTTCACAATGACGAAAATCAATCCATTATGCACATAAGTAGTGCACTGTGTGTGTGTGTGTGTGTGTGTGTGTGTGTGTGTGTGTGTCACCTATTTATCACCGATGAGAGTGGAGTAATTTGACTAAAATGCAACAATACAGAGCAGATTAGACATAATCCCAAACATCCGTCCAGTGGAGTGGCAATCTGGACGCATGTTTCCAATCACTGCTCCTGACCTTTCCCCACTCATCACAACCCTCTGCTCCCAGACAGGAGCCAGCATCTCCTCGCAGCCTACACCTACACTGACATGTTTTTCCAGGCGACATATATATTCGTAGATCTTTAAAAAACGAACTACAAAGCACTACGGGACAATAGTGAAACCAGGATGTGTGCAGGTATGTGTTGAGTTTATTATTCTTTCTGAGGGGCAAAGTTTATTTGGCTTGAAAGGTGAGAGGTTTGTGTTTGGTTTATTTTGCCACAGACACCAGTTCAGGGGAAAGCTAATTACAACAAGGAAGTGAGGTAGTTGGGCGGGGGCAACAGCTGGAACACACACACACGGACGCACACACACACACACACACACACACACACACCACACACAGGGCAGGGGAAGGACAGTGTGTCATGTAGAGGGCAACAGCTCAAGTCTCAGACAAGATTTTCTCTAAACGTGTTACAGTCGATATACTTCGAGACCATTTAAGAAAGAAACTGGGCGAGTGGTGAGGTCCACTTTGTACAGGTCGCTAGCATACAAAATTACAATATATATAATCTATTATATTATAATATAAAAGGATGTAATGAAAAATAGCCCTCGATATTAACACTTGTTGTGGCAGTGAGA